>CM035111.1:38144310-38324777 GCA_020205505.1 Panax japonicus
TACTTGATCTATTGTTGCTCAATCATCATCACCTCTACATGGATACTTTCTGAAACCTCTACCCGACCCCCACATTGGCCTCTACCATGGCCCCTAATCAGCCTCCTAGCAGCCTCCTCACAGCTCAGCTGATAACCATCAAAGGATAGCAGTCTACTTGGCTCCTAAGAGTAGCCATATCATCACAGCCACCCTATCTATGCCTCTAACTACCTACTAGCCAATGCTAACTTACTAACCAATTGCTAACTTACTGACTACTAAAGCCAACTAACTGCTCAATTTTATTTAGCTAAAACATCTCTCTTTTTCATTTCATGTGGCTTTCGGATATGGACATCCAAAAAGGTTAGGCATTGTCTTTGGTTTGGGCTCAAGGCACTTATCGCATAAGCAATAACTCATACTCTAGAAAATAATAGAGAAGGCTTGTAAGCATACGTAGTGACATTAATATGGCCCAATAACTTATTATGGACTCTCATTACATATCCATATATATGAATTTTATCTACCATATATATTTAGGCTTGACAAAAATAATTAGCACATATATCAAGATGGCTTTATAAATACCAATGGTAGCACACCAATTTTCTTATTTGTCACTAAATAATACTTTTTGATGAAATTAACTATATTATAATATAATTATTTTATTGATCTCATAGGTAGATTTATGTCAAGAATATTTCCTAACTAAGCCATGTTGGCTTTCATTTTCATTCTTGATGTTTATATAACATTATATTAATATATACTATTCTTTTCTTCCTTTAATAAATTGCCCCTACAATTTATAAATATATAATACCAATATATTTATTAAGCATAAGCATCACATATTGCATAGTTCATACTCACTTATGCAATATAATATCGTACAACATATTATCTAATAAGAATTTTATTTATTTAATTATTATTTTAATATTACCCAAAATTTGGGTTATCACACGCATATTGCAAATTATTTAGTGCATAAACATTTTCCTGATAATCTTTCTAAATCTCAAAAAGATAAGCTTAAGAGTGATGCTAAATATTATACGTTGGATGACCCATACTTAGCATAAGACCCCAGCTCGCCAATGTATACTTTCAAGTGCATATATATATGGATGGTCTGCCCCATTGTACCTTTCAAACTCTGGGACTTGAAATTTGTCAGGATAACGATCCCCTAGGAATATGTAGAGATCTGAATAGGTGACACTTCCAAGGTTTCCAGTCCCTTTGATAGACCAGGTGGTTTCCTCCATTTGTTGGACTTTTTTTTCTTATATCCCCAGTTTCTCAATCATCCCTGAGGTTTATAATTCCAGGGGTTTTGTTAGTTCATTTATTGGAATGAGGTCCAGGCATCTGTACTTCCCCCTTTTTGTCAGCACTTTTATTGCCACCCTGTGAGGAGAACTCTGGTTTATTGGGTATTGTCTAGCCTTGAGTATTTTTACTTTGTTCTTTTAGGAGGATAACCAATTCTGCTATTTGATTCTTAAGTCCCTCAAACTCCTTTCGAGATACAAAACCTGATTCGTGTTGGGTACTTTCAGCCATGTCGGTGAATAGACTTTGTGCCTTCTTAGATTTTGATTTGGTAATGGGACTAATCTTGCAGCCTACAAGAAGAGTGGGTAGTTTAGCATTAACAGTAGCATGTTATACAATGTGTTAGTTTTAGGGTTTTAATGTTTTCTTGCAAAACAGATGTTAGTTGTTTTACTGACAAGATATCATGACATGATTTAATATCTGTACAATAATAACATTGATAGGGAATGAAAATGATATTCATGTTTTCTTTTCTTTTCTTTGTCTGTACATTTACAAGGAATCGTAATTTATATTGAATCAAAATTTACATGGAATTGAAAGGGAAAGGCATGAAAAGATTCCACTTCACGTTTGGTTTATCTAAGACAGACCTATATATCTAAAAGACCCCAACTTTTATAAATAAAGATTATATTTTCTCAAAATATTTTTTTGAATATTATGGTGTGGATTTGATATAATGTTATAGTTGTGGGTAATATTTATAAATTTTGCAAAGTAAGCAAGTTGTTATAAAATATTCGATTGGTCGAGGAATATTTGTTTTAACAGGGAATATTCGTACGACGACACAATTATTGGTGGACCCCACAACGGAAGTATTGTTATAGCTAGTTAGAAAATAACAGAAATATCTTTTTATAAATATAACGGCGAAAGTGTTACTATTAAACTGTTGAAATACTTGGTGGTAAAAGTACAGTAATACGCGTGGTTGCATAGTAGCACATGGAATATTGTACAGTATCTTTGATTATTGATGCTTACGTGAGAAGTCACTCAGTTATACTCAATTATTGCTACAGTAATTGCTGCATAATATCTCTCATATTATTGATTCAATTATTGTCATAGTATCATCTGCATAATATTTTATATTATTAAATCAATAATTAAGACGAAAAAGTTATTCATATTATTATTTGCATTATTAACGATGTTTAGAAAGTTTTGTCGAGAAAAGGGGTTTGGTCACCTAATTACGCGTCAATAGGGATAAATCCTTATCGAAAACCCCCTCTTTCTTGGGAATGATCTGGTTATTAAATATTGTGAGTTATAATATTAATGATGAATAAGTTTGTGTTGATTAAAGATAAAATTGTTGATAAAAATATTTCCATTGTGTTAAGATTATTAGTGTTAGTGAAAATCGATATTTATTTCGATAATAATTGATTTCTGGGATGTTAAATTGACCAAACATGCAATTAATCGGATAAATGAGCAATTAATTGCTATTTGCTCATATGCAAATTACTGTTGGTTCACATGTATGGAACTATTGATTCACATATATGTACTATTAGGAGAGGTGGTGCAAGATTGATAATACTTACAGGACTAAATTAAAAATAGAAGTATAGATGAAGATACTATACTGTAATAATTCGAGCCCCTAAACGTGCAATTATCGAAACAATATTTTTCTATAAATAGAAGCTCATTTTTCTTTCATTCCCACCAATTCACTAAGACTCACAAGAGCAATTATAGAGAGAGCAGCTATAAAGAGAAAGAAGAAGAGTATTCTACTACTTCACTATTTCAGTATCCAGTCTTCTTCTAAGGTAAGAGATATTATTTTTGTTCAATATTCGTATGAAATAATATTTTCTTCCATACTCTGTAGTATGTAAGTAACATTATTTCGTTTCGTATTCCTAATTTTACACTCATTTTTGTTAAAGTATTACTTCTATACTATGTAAAATTAGTAGATTTATCTTTGAGATTTACGCTTCATCTAGTATCATTTCACAATGATATTTTTCTAAATATTCTTGTTAAATTTTAAGCTTTTCATGTCGGAGTACTATTCAAGGGGTACTATTCACAAATTACTATTCATGGGGTACTATTCATGGTGTACTAGTCATAAAATACTATTCACGGGGTACTATTCACAAAGTACTATTTCTAAAGTACTATCCATGGGATACTATTCACTCGGGTACTATTCACCTGGGGTAATATTCATGACAAAAATTGATTTCTTTTATGTCCAAATTATATTTGATACAATATTATTTTTGAATTTCTTTCCAAAAAATAGTATCATGTTGACAATTTGGACATTATTGAGTTCTGGATAAATTAAATTATAAATCTTTAAAAATTTATCTTTTGCTTTCTTTCAATTAAATTCTTATATCATTGTCATCATCCTCATGCTTATATTGTGATGAAAGTCATCTTTGGCCGTAGTGCATAGATGGACTGTTGATTGGTATGATTATGACCAGGGATCATTCGGTATAATCATGACCCGTAATGTTACAAATGATGTAGTAAAAGTCATCATTGGCCCATAGTGCATTGATGGACAGTTGTTGGTATGATCATGACCATTGGTGATTACACGAATATCCTTGGCCCGTAGTGCATGGATAATTCGTGGACGTGATACTAATGAATATCCTTGGCCCATAGTGCATGGATAATTCAGTGATGTGGATTATTTTTTAAGTTGAGTCTCAGCTATAAAGTTGATGATAAATTTTTTAAATCATAGAAGATAGTAGATATCTTTTAGGTTTGTAAGATTCATGAACGCAATTAAATTTCACAAAATAAGCGGAAGCATGAAAATCAGAGTTTAAAATTTTTACAAACTATATACCCGAATCATCCTTTATGCATAATTATTAATTAAACAAAAAATAAAGGACGAGAATCATACCCTTGAAGATCCGAGCTTCCTCAGGTACAAGTTCACCTCCAAATCCTTTTCGTGTTCAACTTGAATCCACCGTGTTGGGTTCCTTCCTTTGATTAACGTTAGCCACCCAAGTGTTTGGCCTCTAGAGGTGATCCACTAAGGAAGAAGAAAGATTGAAGAAGATGGATATTTGGTAAAACTCTAGTTTTTCTATCTCCCATAGAAAGGGGTATACTCTCCCAACTATTAGAATTACGTATTCACGTGTGTTGTGAAAGTGTCAACCCTAACTTATAATAAGACTCCTCTTATTTATAAATGTGGGCAACCCTCCTTAACAATTAAGGAATTGAGTTTTATTTTAATTAATTAAATTCCTTTAATTAATTAGGCTCATAAACTTATTAGGAATAATTAATTAAACTCTTTTAATTAATTAGCCTTCTAATCTCATTATGATATATGAGAGTACTTTTATTAATTAATTCCCAAACTCCTTTAGAAATTAAATAATAATAGTAGTAATAATAATAAGACTCATCTTATTAATTTATATTTAATATTTCTAAAATATTAAATAATAAATATTAAGCAATTAAATTTATTCCATCACCATAGATTAAATAAAATATACTTAACTTATTATTACGATTATGCTATTTGCTTCTTAAATAATTATTCTTCTTTTTATGGTGTGACCCTTTAGGTTCTCCATATTAAACCGGTTGTGAATAAATCAATTAGAATAATTCTAATCTTATTTAAATAAATAAATTAAAATATTAATTTATTTACATAAATAATATTTATTCTACAATAGGGATAAGCTTCCCTAGCGATTAATGACTTTCCAGATAATATAGATTTTAACATTAATCATAAAAGAACCTTTGAGTAAATAGTTACAGTACAATTTAATCCTTCCACCATACAATATTCTAATTAAATATAAGACATGGAATTACTGTCAAGTCTTAATTTATTTAATATATGTATTTCGACTCTTAAATATATAAGAAGATTACTATCATGTTCTTCACAATGATGAGTCTTCTATTGACATATAATTATCTCTGTTGTCTCCAATTGAGAATTATATTTCAACCAAACTCCAAGATTATTTAGGTAGTGCTCGTAGATATACTCAGCAAGTGGATGTGCACAACCCTGTCTTATGATAACACGAAGTCGCATGTCATTAGACATCTTGTATTATAGTGGCAAAACACCCTTCCAATGTTGGGTTCACCTCACCCAATTTGATTCACCAAATATAACTACTAAATGATATATACAATACAACACTGTAAGATCCCGAATTTTATGAAATAAAAGTATTCAATTTTTTATAATTACTATTCATGAGTTACTATTCACGAGTTACTATTCATGAGTTACTATTCACGAGTTACTATTCACGAGTACTAATAATGAAGCATGATAAATATTTTCCTAAGAAGGCATTACTCAATAATTGTTATAGTAATTATTGTTTAATATTTTATTTTATTGATTCAATAATTGCTATATTGATATTTTATTTTATTGTTGTTTCAATAATTGTCACGGCACAGTATTTTCCATTATCGTATCAATAATTCATATTATTTGGATAATATTATTAGATAGCATTGTTGGCAATGTCTAGAAAGTTCTGTTAAGGAGAGGTTTGGTCATCTAATTGCGCGTCAGTAAGGAAAAATCCTTTTTAAAAAGCCCCCTCTTTCCTGGGAACTGTCTGGTTGTCAGTATTATGATTTTGTAATATTATTTGTGAATAATTAATTATTGATTTATATGATAAGGAAAATATTCATTTTATGTGGTTATAGATGTAGAAAATTTTTAATTTGACAATTGTTGAAAATTGATATTTTATCTTTTCTGATAAAATATATTATTATATTACAGTAATATAATAATGGTGATATTTTTACAATGAATGTGTGATATATGAATAAATGAGGAGGAAGAGTAGTTTTGTTGCATTAAATGCTAAACACATGTTTTGTGTGTTACAAAAAAATGTTTAACACATGTTAAACATGATGGTGTACACAAATTTTGACTGAAATCTGATTATAGCATGTAAAATCGTCCGTTTGTGGATTTCGGTCAATTTCTGTTTGGAATTTGGAAAAACTTTCTTCTGCAAAGTTGTAAAGAATGGAATTTCCTATAGAAAGGACATGTGGTTAATTTTTTTTTGATAAAAGGGCTATTTATTATGAATTATTGAAGTTCCGAAGTTCCAGAATAATTGATTTTTGGAAGTTTTAATTGTTTTATTTAAAAAAAACATTTTTTACACTTTGGTGGGCCCCACGTGCATGTGTAAAATTGCTGAATTCAGATTCAAAGGTGTGCTAAGGAAATTTTATTATAAATAATATTATTTTAATAAATTTTCTGCTCTGGTGTTCTAAGCAATTTCCTATAAATAGGTGCTTATGTTAGAATTGAAAACCACACCAGAAACTGAAGTTTTCTCTCTACTTCTCTCTCTATATTATTGAGTGTATTCTTGTGAGTATTTTGATATCTTGAGTGTTGCAATACGGTGCAAGTTCGTTCAGCGTTATTCCAACCAGAAGTACTGCTCTTTTGAGGTAAGGGATATTGTCGTTAGTATGTAAGGGTTATTATGTTTTTCAATTTCAAAATTTTTCTGAACCTTCAAAAATTCTAGAAATTTTGAAATGATAATTTGATGAGTTTTGTAGATTGGTCAAAAAATGGCGATTTTTGAATGTATAGATTAGGAGTTATGGATTTTATGAGAAAAGACTATTTTAAAAGTAAACTCTTATAACTCCTTGTGGTTAACTCCAAAATTGATGAAATTTTTATTGGGAGTACATCTATATAATATCAGTATACCCTGTGAATTTCAGAATTATGGGATAAAAGTACAATTTATGATAAATGTCTGAATATTCGGTGGTTTTGGACATATAAAAAATAGTAAATGAATTTTAAAAATTCCAAGAAAAATATATGTTCAATATAGGACTATATTATGCTAAATTCCAGAAAAGAAATATTTTTGGAACTGCTTTGGTATTTTTTATGAAAATGTTCTAGTTATGAGTAAATGAATTAAATATGTTATGTGAAGTAAGAAAATTGGAAAATATGATTTTATGGCTTGAGAATCATATATGAGATATATGCAGATTTTTGATGAGGATTTTGGTTATTGGTAATGAAATTTTATGAGTTTGGAATTTTAAGATGATTAAATGCATTAATAAGTAAAGTGTAAACAATTTGAATTAATTGTTTATAAGTTTAAGAAATGATTAAAATATTATTGTAATATTAATAATATTAAGATTTTGATATTATTAAGTGATTTATAATATTTGAATTAAGGTGTTATGAAATCATTGATTTATGAATCTTACTCTTGAGATTAAATCTATATGTTGAATATATTGTTTTTATTATCATATATAACATTCTTATAACCCTAATGATGATATTTCTCTTTGAATTGAGTGTAAAGATGGGTATATTATTGGTATGATCGTGACTATAGATTTTTTTGGCCAATAGTGCAAAGTTGAATTGTTGACTGGTATGATCATGACCATTAAATTTATAATTGAATATCTTTAGCTTAAGTACAAAAGTGAATTGATCAACATATATGGTTATAATTATGGTTTATATAAATTCTGAAATGATTATATATTTCTTTGAGATATGAATATCTTTGGTCTGTAGTGCAAAGATCAATTATTGATGAATATCTTTGGCCCGTAGTGTAAAGATGACCCGTTGTTGAATATCATTTTCATGTAGTGCAAAGATGACTTGTTGTTAAATATCTTTGGCATGTAGTGCAAAGATGAACTGTTGATGAATATCTTTGGCCCGTGGTGCAAAGATGAATTTATTAGTATGATTATGAACAGGAACTGTGATTTGGTATAACCATGATCTTTGATGTTTTAGGTAAAGACAGGTGATGAAAATTATCTTCGTCTTGGATGCGAAGAGAAATTTAGAATCACAATTATGATTATGAGTTATTCATATGATTGTGGAAAGGAATTGTTGATTGATGTTACAGGGATAAAACATTGTTGGTAGACTTTTAACCTAGAGAAGATAATAGACTTTATAGTCTATTTGACTCTTCTAATGGATTTTTTGTTCCGCTGCAACTATGGTTGAAAAGTTTTATTATCTACCATATGTTCTAAATCTCTGATTTATTACGGATGAAGTCTATTGATAATGTAATTATCTTTAGTCATAATATTCTTTACTGAGCTAGTTGTGCTCACCCTTTTGCTTCACAATTTCTTTCAGGTAATAAGAGTGTAGCTGGGTTGAGCGAGAATAACAGGGGAATAATGTGATCGTTCGGGTCTGTTAAAGTTTCTCAACATATTATAAAATGGCAAGACATACAATATATAATTGTATCGAGGACCTAAGATGTGTGTGTCGTATATTATACGTCACTTAATAATTAATTTTGGTGAACAACCATAGGGTGAGGCGAACCCAACTTTGGAAGGGTGTTTTATTACTATCATAAAAGATGTCTAATGACATACAACCTCGCGTTATCATAAGACAGGGTTGTGCAAATCCACTCGCTGAGTATATCTACGAGCACTACATATATGATCTTGGAGTTTATTTGAAATATAATGTTCAATTGCAGACGGTGGAGATAGTTATATGTCAAGAGAAGACTCACCGTTGGAAAGAAGATGATAGTAATCTTCTCGTTTTTCTTTGGGGTCTATTGGGTCAACCAAGGATAATTCTGTGGGCATATGATATCTATCATAACCTAGACGCATGGCCTCCCATGTACAAAGGTTTCTTTGAGCACTTCCCAAGGATTTTAATATCTAAAACAGTTCTAGATTGTACCTTTATGTAAGGTATCACTGTGAGGTGCTGTTCATAGTTGGTATTAAAACTCACAGTATATGTGTTGTTATATTTTGCACGACAATTGTAGTAATAAAGTTGTAGTTATTTTCTGTACCATGTATTTGGCGACTTAGAATAGGTTGGATGGATTGGACCTATTTTGGGGGCGTCACAGTTGGTATCAGTGCTTAGGGATATAACCTCTGGCAGAGATCGGGAAATAGAACTAGGAAGGGAGAGACGAGTAATATCCTTCGCTAGTGTGTGTCCTACCTAAGCCGAATTTTCTTACTTAAGTTGACAAATTGTGATATGTCAATTAACCTTTATTTTGAAGCTGTATTCTAGAATGATATCTGAAATACAGGAGATGAGCAATGGAGAAATCATGACGACAGGGAAGATGGAATCTGAAATGAAAGCAAGGTATTCTCAACTCTTTGAAATACCAGGTACGTAAATTTCGGGGACGAAATTTCATAAGGAGGGGAGATTGTAAGACCCCGAATTTTATGAAATAAAAGTATTCAGTTTTTTATAATTACTATTCATGAGTTACTATTCATGAGTTACTATTCATGAGTTACTATTCACGAGTTACTATTCATGAGTTACTATTCACGAGTTACTAATCACGAGTTACTATTCACGAGTTACTATTCACAAGTACTATTTATGAAGCATGATAAATTTTTAAGTAAGAAGGCATTACTCAATAATTGTTACAGTAATTACTGTTCAATATTTTATTTTATTGATTCAATAATTGCTACGTTGATATTTTATATTATTGTTGTTTCAATAATTGTCACGGCACAGTATTTCCCATTATCGTATCAATAATTCATATTATTTGGATAATATTATTAGATATCATTATTGGCAATATCAAAAAAGTTCTATCAAGGAGAGGTTTGATCATCTAATTGCGCGCCAGTAAGGAGAAATCCTTATTGGAAATCCCCCTCTTTCCTAGGAACTGTCTGGTTGTCAGTATTATGATTTTGTAATATTATTTGTGAATAATTAATTATTGATTTATATGATAAGGAAAATATAACAGTAATATAATAATGGTGATATTTTTACAATGAATGTGTGATATATGAATAAATGAGGAGGAAGAGTAGTTTTGTTGCATTAAATGCTAAACACATGTTTTTTATGTTACAAAAAAATGTTTATCACATGTTAAACATGATGGTGTACACAAATTTTGACTGAAATCTGATTATAGCATGTAAAATCGTCCGTTTGTGGATTTCGGTCAATTTCTGTTTGGAATTTGGAAAAATTTTCTTCTGCAAAGTTGTAAAGAATGGAATTTCCTATGGAAAGGACATGTGGTTAAATTTTTTCTGATAAAAGGGCTATTTATTATGAATTATTGAAGTTCCGAAGTTCCAGAATAATTGATTTTTGGAAGTTTTAATTGTTTTATTTAAAAAAAACATTTTTTACACTTTGGTGGGCCCCACTTGCATGTGTAAAATTGCTGAATTCAGATTCAAAGGTGTGCTAAGGAAATTTTATTATAAATAATATTATTTTAATAAATTTTCTGCTTTGGTGTTCTAAGCAATTTCCTATAAATAGGTGCTTAGGTTAGAATTGAAAATCACACCAGAAACTGAAGTTTTCTCTCTACTTCTCTCTCTATATTATCGAGTGTATTCTTGTGAGTATTTTGATATCTTGAGTGTTGCTATACAGTGCAAATTCGTTCAGTGTTATTCCAGTCAGAAATAATGCTCTTTTGAGGTAAGTGATATTGTCGTTAGTGTGTAAGGGTTATTATGTTTTTCAATTTTGAATTTTTTTTTAACCTTCAAAAATTCTAGAAAACTTTAAAAATGATAATTTGATGAGTTTTGTAGATTGTGTCAAAAAATGGCAATTTTTAGATGTATGGACTAGGAGTTATGGATTTTATGAGAAAAGACTATTTTAAAAGTAAACCCTCATAACTCCTTGTGGTTAACTCCAAAATTGATGAAATTTTTATTGGAAGTACATCTATATAATATCAATATACCCTGTGAATTTCAAAATTTTGGGATAAAAGTATAATTTATGATAAATGTCTGAATATTCGGTGGTTTTGGCCATATGAAAAATAGTAAATAAATTTTAAAATTCCGAGAAAAATATATGTTCAATATGGGACTATATTATGCTAAATCCCAGAAAAGAAATATTTTTGGAACTGATTTGATATTTTTTATGAAAATGTTCTAGTTATGAGTAAATGAATTAAATATGTTATGTGAACTAAGAAAATTGGAAAATAAGATTTTATGGCTTGAGAATCATATATGAGGTATATGCAGATTTTTGATGAGGATTTTGGTTATTGGTAAGGAAATTTTATGAGTTTGGCATTTTAAGATGATTAAATGCATTAATAAGTAAAGTGTAAACAATCAGAATTAATTGTTTATAAGTTTAAGAAATAATTAAAATATTATTGTAATATTAATAATATTAAGATTTTGATATTATTAAGTGATTTATATTATTTGGATTAAGGTGTTATGAAATTATTGATTTATGAATCTTACTCTTGAGATTAAATCTATATGTTGAATATATTATTTTTATTATCATATATAACATTCTTATAACCCCAGTGATGATATTTCTCTTTGACTTGAGTATAAAGATGGGTAGATTATTGGTATGATCGTGACTATAGGTTCTCTTTGGCCAGTAGTGCAAAGTTGAATTGTTGACTGGTATGATCATGACCATTGAATTTATAATTGAATATCTTTAGCTTAAGTGCAAAGGTGAATTGATCAACATATATGGTTATAATTATGGTTTATATAAATTCTGAAATGATTATGTATTTCTTTGAGATATGAATATCTTTGGCCTGTAGTGCAAAGATCAATTATTGATGAATATCTTTGGTCCGTAGTGTAAAGATGACCCGTTGTTGAATATCTTTGGCATGTAGTGCAAAGATGACTTGTTGTTAATTATCTTTGGCATGTAGTGCAAAGATGAACTGTTGTGAATATCTTTGGCCCGTGGTGCAAAGATGAATTTATTAGTATGATTATGAACATGAACTGTGATTTAGTTTAACCATGATCTTTGATGTTTCAGGTAAAGACAGGTGATGAAAATTATCTTCGTCTTGGATGCGAAGAGAAATTTAGAATCACAATTATGATTATGAGTTATTCATATGATTGTGGAAAGGAACTTTTGATTGATGTTACATGGATAAAACATTGTTGGTAGACTTTTAACGTGGAGAAGATAATAGACTTTATAGTCTATTTGACTTTTCTAATGGATTGCTCGTTCCGCTGCAACTATGGTTGAAAAGTTTTATTATCTACCATATGTTCTAAATCTCTAATTTATTACGGATGAAGTCTATTGATAATGTAATTATCTTTAGTCATAATATTCTTTACTGAGCTAGTTGTGCTCACCCTTTTGCTTCACAATTCGTTTCAGGTAATAAGAGTGTAGCTAGGTCGAGCGAGAATAACAGGGGAATAATGTGATGGTTCGGGTCTGTCAAAGTTTCTCAACAGATTATAAAACCGCATGACATACAATATATAATTGTATCGAGGACCTAAGATGTGTGTGTCGTATATTATACGTCACTTAATAATTGATTTTGGTGAACAACCATAGGGTGAGGCGAACCCAACTTTGGAATGGTGTTTTATCACTATCATACAAGATGTCTAATGACATACAACCACGCGTTATCATAAGACAGGGTTGTGCAAATCTACTCGCTGAGTATATCTACGAGCACTACCTATATGATCCTGGAGTTTATTTGAAACATAATGTTCAATTGCAGACGGTGGAGATAGTTATATGTCAAGAGAAGACTCACCATTAAAAAGAAGATGATAGTAATCTTCTCGTTTTTCTTTGGGGTCTATTGGGTCAACCAAGGATAATTCTGTGGGCATATGATATCTATCATAACCTAGATGCATGGCCTCCCATGTACGAAGGTTTTCTTGAGCACTTCCCAAAGATTTTAATTTCTAAAACAATTCTAGATTGTACCTTTATGTAAGGTATCACTGTGAGGTGCTGTCCATAGTTGGAACATGAGTCATAGTTGGTATTAAAACTCACAGTATATGTGTTGTTGTATTTTGCACGACAATTGTAGTAATAAAGTTGTGGTTATTTTCTGTACCATGTATTTGGCGACTCAGAATAGGTTGGATGGATTGAACCTATTTTGGGGGCGTCACAACACACTATTCTAAAGTTCTCAATAAAATTATTTCCATACTGTTTAGGGAGAACCTCCTTAGCTAGTGACCACCGTTCTATTCTTCTATTACCCCCGCTCGACCCAACTACACTCTTATTACTTGAAAGGAATTGTGAAGCAAAAGGGTGAGCACAAATAGCCCATTAAAGAATATCATGACTAAAGATAATTAAATTATCAATAGCCTTCGTCAGTAATAAATCGGAGATTAAAACATATGGTAGATGATAAAACTTTTCAACCATAATTACAGCGGAACGAGCAATCCATTAAAAGAGTCAAATAGACCATAAAGTTTATTATCTTTTTCTTGTTAAAAGTCCACCAACAATGTTTTATCCTTGTAACATCAATCAACAATTCATGTCCACAATCATGTGAATAACTTATAATCATAATTGTGGTTCTAAATTCCTCTTCGCACCCATGACAAAAATATTTTCCATCATATGTCTTCACCTGAAACATCAAAGATTATGGTTATACCAAATCACAGTTCCAGTTCATAATCATACTAATAAATTTATCTTTGCACTACAGGTCAAAGATATTCAACAACATATCATCTTTACACTATAGGCCAAAGATATTCAATAACATGTCATCTTTGCACTACATGCCAAAGATATTAATATTTCAAAGAAATATATAATAATTTCAGAATTTATATAAATAATAATTATAATCATGTTGATCAATTCACATTTGCACTTAAGCTAAAGATATTCAATACTAAAGTCAATGGTCATGATCATACTAATTAACAATTCAACTTTGCACTTGTGACACCCCCAAATCCTGGTATTTCATTTCCTCAAGATTTGGTGTTCACCTA
Source organism: Panax japonicus (assembly GCA_020205505.1). Lineage (NCBI taxonomy): Eukaryota > Viridiplantae > Streptophyta > Magnoliopsida > Apiales > Araliaceae > Panax > Panax japonicus. The sequence goes on from CM035111.1 coordinate 38,158,531, forward strand.
ATCAAAACATTCATTACTAACTACCCAATCATAATAAAATTGAATAATAAAAACCTGCCCATACAAGATTACATTTAATAAAAATCTTCAAGGTATCTAACCTTTAATTACAATCATTCAAATGCGGAATTTAAAATTTATTACATCACATCATATTAAAAAGTCTATTATCATAACGATAAAAATAAAATTACAAGTCTTCATCACTTGTACATTTTTTCCTTTCCTTTGCTAGTGGTAGGTTCATTGACATTCTCAACCTTAGCTGCAATAAGTGTATAGATATGCAAGACTGAGCAAACAAAGCTCACTTGAAGAAGAATGAATAACTTTACAACATTACAACAATTGCTAGAAATAGGCTCAATAGAACTGAATGATATGTCTTATTAACATTCTGAAATATACTACTCATGTCCATAGTTATAAGTAATCTTTCAACTTTAACTTTAACAGTCATAAGACTATAAGGACTCCACGTACTTAGGAGGATCAACCCTTCGTACAATGTATTGTGCACAACTATTTCAACGCTAAGCGTAAACCTCTAATAAAAGAGTTGTTCATCTCAGTTGTTAGAATACAAGTCCGCACCAAAGTAGGTTTGGTTTGGATACATTACAAAGAAATTTAGAATTCAACGGTCATCAACTAAGAATTTGTTGAATTCAAAAGAACTAACTGTATGCTATGGAATAATCATAACTGAATCGATATTTGTAAATTAACATCATGCTTTATGAATAATCTAATAGCATAATATTGAATAATCATAACATAATTTTCTTGAACAATAATAAGTCAAGGTTATTGAGAATTGGATAGTAAACATGCATAGTGAATAGTAATTTGAATAATAAAGTTGTTCAACACTAGAATATAGCGACTCACATGCTAAATAACAAGTTACATATTAAAGAAACTTGCTCAATATTAAAAATATAAGATTTAGAATACTTGTATCATCATGAACAACTAGATACAAGAACTTATTCAATAATAGACAATCTAGCTCTACGAAAGTGTAGAGTTAGCAACATGCGAAATTGTAATTGAATTTAAAAGCAATAACGTACTCAACGAAATTAAACTTACACAACGAAGTTTTAGGGTTAGAGAACTTGCCTTGAGCACAAGCTAAACCTTACAACTTGAATCTCAATACCCTATATATATGTCATCATGACATAATTAGTCCCTACCAACATTTTATATATAAAAACAAGTATATACAACATGTAGGTTTGATTTTCAATTTACATAATCGAATTACGTTAATACTAATACTAGTTAACCCTTAATAACATGCTCATTCTTAGTTTAATACCACTGAAATCATAATTTAACAGTCCTATTATTAACACAAAACATTTGTTTTCAGACTTTGTGTAAATAACTAAAAGTGTCATCCAATTCTGCTAACTCGCACTGCGGCGCCACAATTTACACTGTGGGCCGGCGCTGCAGCGCTGAGCTGGCACTGCGGCGCGAGACTCAGGTTAGCAGTTGGCGTTGCGGCGTGGTACTGGCGCTGCAGCACGGGAATAATACTGATGGGCCGCGCTGCGGCGCCAAACTCCAGACTTCGGTGACCAGCCTTGGCAACAGTATGAACAAAAGCCAATTTGGCCTACAAGCTCCAATCTAACAAACTAATTAACAAGTAATACATACAGAGACTTCATGTAAACATAATTTCAATACTCTTAACATGTTTTTACTCATATAATAACATAAACATCAACTTTACAATACCTAATTTCACTATTTTTGATAAAAACTCCATTTTTGACATTTTCAGTGAAACTTATCACTTTAACTTTGTTTTTCAACCAAAACTATTAATTCAAACTATCATGTTTATGTTTATTTATCTACTTTCAAAATCAATAGTCAATACATATATATATATATATATATATATATATATATATATATATATATATATATTAACAACTAATCCAAACTTAATTTCATTTTAAACTAAGCCATATTCATATATTTTAATATAAACACTCTGTAATATAGTTTTCTTCACAAATTACATACATACATGAATTAATTGATTATAACCATACATAACATATGAAAAACAGTTTTACAACAATCAATTATCATATAAAACTATATACACCAACAATTCATCTTTTACAATTATTTTACAGAGAACTTTTGGAGAAGAAGATAACCATAGTTTTTTTTTTAGAAAAATAGGAGCAAGATGATACCTTAATTTAGAAGAAGATGATGGCTATTCTCAAGCTTCTTCTCTTTATCAAAACATTTTAGGATTTCTCTCAAACTTTCTCTCCCTTTTTCTCTTTTCTTCTTCCGAGTCTTTCCCTAACTCTATTCTATCTTAGGTAGTAAAATATAACGTATAATAGTAATAATATATATTAATTATATAATATAAATAAATATATAACTGATATCAGTTATCTAAGTTTTGAAATTCAAAAGCCATAAGGCTTGTTTGGCTAGGCTAATAAAATAACCCTTTAACTCTTACACCTTGTTTGGTAAATCTAATTAAAATAAATCAATTAATTCCTATACCTTGTTTGGTAAAAACACCATTAGATTAAAGACTTAATATGCATTAAGACTTGTTTGGCCAAAACTAAATTAAACTCCTTTAATTTATTTTAATAACTCCTTTATAGCAATATTATTTGTCACACTTCTATTTAATTATATTTTAATAATCTAATTAATAAATTGTAATACTAATCTATTAAATTAATTTAACACATAAATCATTACCACATAATTATAATTTCTTTTATAATTATAATTTTATTTAACCAACTAACACCTTATTTTAATTATAAATTTTAATTAAAATATTATAATTCATTTAATCATTATAAGCTCTCTAGCTTAACTATTAAATTAAATTGGTATATAAAATCTCATAACAATTTATTTTCATAACTCCTTAGTTATTTACTTTAAAATATAATTAACTAAATCAAATCAAATCAAATTGAACAATTATTCAATCAACAATAAACATATCCATTAAATACTTATATAATTCAATAAATATTTAATATTATAATTTAAAATTTTAGAATGTTACAGCACTACTGGCCAAAGAGAACCCATAGTCACGATCATACCAATAATCTATCCATCTCTACACTCAAGTGAAAGAGAAATTTCATCAGGATTATAAAAATGTTATATATGATAATAAAAAAAAATATGATCAAAACATGGATTTAATTTCAAGAGTAAGATTCATAAATCAACGATAATTTGGTCAGAAAAAATAAACCAATTTTGTCATGAATAGTATGTCGTGAATAGTAACTCGTGAATAGTAACTCAAGAATAGTAAGTCGTGAATAGTAACTCATGAATAGTACTCTGTATTCGTACATAGTACCGTATACGTAAATAATGTCATATACGTAAATAGTGCCATATACATGAATAGTGTTGTATACGTGAATAGTATCGTATACGTGAATAGTAACCCCGACATGAAAAGGTAGAAATTCCATAATAAAATCCATACCTATATTTCGGTATAATGATATTGAAAGAATAATATCATTATGAAGAAAATAATATCCCTTACCATCCCTTATCTCAAAAGAATAGTACTTTTGGCTGGAATATCAGATATAACGCTAAAGGACACTTGCACCGTATAGCAACACTCAGAGTATTAAAATTCTCACAATAACACGCTCGATAATATAGAGAGAAAACTTTAGTTTCTGGTGTAATTTTTAATTATAACCTAAGTATCCTATTTATAGGAAAATGCTTAGAACACCAACGCAGAAAATTTAATAAAATATTATTATTTTTTTAACATTTACTATGCACATCAGATTTCAGCATCTATCACATACAAAAGGACAATTGTGGGGCCCACTAACATGAAAAACATGTTTTAAACATTTTTTGTAACAAAATTAATTCAAACCCAATATTCTGGAACTTCAATAATTCATAATAAATAGCCCTTTTACCAGAAAAATTCGTAACTTATGTCCATTCCATAGGAAATTTAATTCTCTACAACTTTGTAGATTTAAGTTTTTCCAAATTCTAAACGAAAAATGACCGAAATTCACATACAGAGGATTTTGCAGGTTATAATCAAATTTCAGTCAAAATGGGGTCCACCAACATGTTTAACATGCTTTTAGCATTGAGTGGTGCTAGAGACACAAACTATTTTATAAATATTTTATAAACTGCTGATGTGGCATATTTCACGTCAGTCTATTGATCAACAAATTATTTAATGTAGTCTTCGGTCCCACACAATATGCTAGTGTGGAGTATGCCGCATCAGCAGTTTGTAAAATGTTTGAAAAATAGTTTGTCTCTAGCATTATTCTTTAGCATTTATTGTAACAAAAATACTCTTCCTCCTCATTTATTCATATATCACACATTCATTGTAAAAATATCACTATTATTATATTATTATAATATAATAATGTATTTAAATAAATTATTTTATCAGAAAAGATAAAATATCAATTTTTAATTATTGTCACTTTTCCAAAAAATCCTCCATTATATCCACATAAATAAACATTTTCCTTATCATATAAATCAATAATTAATTATTCACAAATAATATTACTGAATCACAATACTAACAACCAGACTGTTCCGAGTAAAGAGGGGGCTTTCTAATAAGGATTTTTCCTTACTGGCACGCAATTAGGTGACCAAATCTCTCCTTAGAGAGAATTTTCTAGACATTGTCAATAATGTTATCTAGTAATATTATTAAAATAATATGAATTATTGATATGATAATGGAAAATACTATGTAGTGACAATTATTGAAACAACAATAATATAAAATATCAACGTATCAATTATTGAATCAATAAAATAAAATATTGAACAGTAATTACTGTAACAATTATTGAGTAGTGCCTTCTTACGTAATAATCAATAATTGGTGCAATACCGTGTGCTACTGTTACTTTACCCACCGGGTATTCCAATAGTTTTAACAGTAACAACTACGCCGTTATTTATAAAAAAAAAAATTCATACTTGTCATTTTCTTCATCCGACAATTATTCTGTTATGGGGCCCATAAATGGCTGCGCCGTCGTACGAATATTCTCTGACAGTAAGAATATTGCACGACCAAACGAATATTCCCCGGCAACAATGAGTATTTTATAACCACTTGTTTATTTAAAATATTTACATAAATCACCCTTAACTTTAACCTTTTATCAATTTAACCATTAACTGAATAGTAATTATAAGAAAAATAGAATACTTTTATTTCATAAAATTCGGGGTCTTACAATCTCCCTTCCTTATGAAATTTCATCCCCGAAATTTACGTACCTGGTATTTCAAAGAGTTGAGAATACCTTGCGTTTATTTCAGATTCTATCTCCCCGGTCATCATGATTTCTCCATTGCTCATCTCCTGTATTTCAGATATCATTCTAGAATACAGCTTCAAAACAAAGGTTAACTGGCATATCACAATTTGTTAACTTAGGTAAGAAAATTTAGCTTAGGTAAGACACACACTAGCGAAGGATATTACTCGTCTCTCCCCTCCTAGTTCTATTTCCTGATCTCCGACATAAACCATATCCCTAAGCTCTGATACGAACTGTGACGCCCCTAAAATAGGTCCAATCCACCAAACCCATTCTGAGTCGCCAAATGCATGGTACAAAAAATAACTACACTTTATTATTACAATTGTCGTGCAAAATACAACAACACATATGCTGTGAGTTTTGATACAAGTATATATCAACTTTAACTCTCATCCCAACCTTGGATAGCACATCACAATGGCACCTTACATAAAGGTACAGTCAATAACTGTTTTAAAAATTAAATTTTTTAGAAAATGCTCAAGGAAACCTTCGTACATGGGAAGCCATGCATCTAAGTTATAATAGATATCATATGATTGGAGAATTATCCTTGGTTGACCAAATAGACCCCAAAAAAAATGAGAAGATTACTATCATGTTCTTTCCAATGGTGAGTCTTCTCTTGACATATAATTATATCTGTTTTCTCCAATTGAAAATTATATTTCAACCAAACTCCAAGATTATATAGGTAGTGCTCGTAGATATACTCAGCAAGTGGACGTGCACACCCGTCTTATGATAACACGAAGTCGCATGTCATTAGACATCGTGTATGATAGTGGCAAAACACCCTTCCAACGTTGGGTTCGCCTCACCCTATTTGATTCACCAAATATAACTACTAAATGATGTATAAAATACAACACACTATTCTAAAGTTCTCTATAAATTATTTCCATACTGTTTAGGGAGAACCTCCACAGCTAGAGACCACCGTTCTATTCTCATGTTACCCCCGCTTGACCCAGCTACACTCTTATTACCTGAAAGGAATTGTGAAGCAAAAGGGTGAGCACAAATAGCCCAGTAAAGAATATCATGACTAAAGATAATTAAATTATCAATAGCCTTCGTCAGTAATAAATCGGAGATTTAGAATATATGGTAGATGATAAAACTTTTCAACCATTGTTGCAGAGAAATAAGCAATCCATTAGAAGATTCAAATAGACCATAAAGTTTATTATCTTCTCCATGTTAAAAGTCCACCAACAATGTTTTATCCCTATAACATCAATCAACAGTTCATGTCCACAATCATGTGAATAACTTATAATCATAATTGTGGTTCTAAATTTCTCTTCACACCCAGGATGAAGATAATTTTCATCACCTATCTTCACCTGAAACATCAAAGATTATGGTTATACCAAATCACAGTTCCTGTTCATAATCATACTAATAAATTCATCTTTGCACTACGAGCCAAAGATATTCATCAATAGTTCATCTTTGCACTACAGGCCAAAGATATTCAACAACATGTCATCTTGCACTACAGACCAAAGATATTCAATAACAAGTCATCTTTGCACTACAGGCCTAAGATATTAATATTTCAAAGAAATCTATAATCATTTCAGAATTTATATAAACAATAATTATAACCATGTTGATCAATTCACCTTTGCACTTAAGCTAAAGATATTCAATTATAAATTCAATGGTCATGGTCATACCAGTTAATAATTCAACTTTACACTACTAGCCAAAGAGAACCCATAGTCACGATCATGCCAATAATTTACCCATCTTTACACCCAAGTGAAAAAGAAATTTCATATAGGTTATAAAAATGTTATATATAATAATAAAAATAATATGATCAAAACATGGATTTAACTTCAAGAGTAAGATTCATAAATCAACGATAATTTGGTCAGAAAAAATAAACTAATTTTGTCGTGAATAGTATGCCGTTAATAGTAACTCATGAATAGTAACTCGTGAATAGTAACTCGTGAATAGTCATGAATAGTACTCTGTATTCGTACATAGTACCGTATACGTAAATAGTGTCATATACATGAATAGTGTCGTATACGTAAATAGTGTCGTATACATGAATAGTAACTCCGACATGAAAAAGGTAGAAATTCCACAATAAAATCCATACCAATATTTCGGTATAATGATATTGAAAGAATAACATCATTATGAAGAAAATAATATCTCTTACTTTCCTTTACATCAAAAAAATAGTACTTATGGCTGGAATATCAGATATAACGCTGCAGGGAACTTTTACCGTATAGCAACACTCAAAGTATCAAAATACTCAGAATAATATGCTCGATAATATAGAGAGAAAACTACAGTTTCTGGAGTAATTTTCAATTCTAACCTAAGCATTCTATTTATAGGAAAATGCTTAGAACACCAAAGCAGAAAATTTAATAAAATATTATTATTTTTTTAAAATTTCCTACGCACATCAGATTTCAGCATCTATCACATGCAAAAGGACAATTGCGGGGCCCACTAACATGAAAAACATGTTTTAAACATTTTTTGTAACAAAATCAATTCAGATCCAATATTCCGGAACTTCAATAATTCATAATAAATAGCCCTTTTATTAGAAAAATTCGAATCTTATGTCCATTCCATAGGAAATTTAATTCTCTACACTTTAAGATTTAAGTTTTTCCAAATTGCAAACGAAAAATAACCGAAATCCACATACGGACGATTTTGCAGGCTATAATCAAATTTCAGTCAAAAATGGGGTCCACCAACATGTTTAACATGTTTTTAGCATTTATTGTAACAAAAATACTCTTCCTCCTCATTTATTCATATATCACACATTCATTGTAAAAATATCACAATTATTATAATATAATAATGTATTTAAATAAATTATTTTATCAAAAAAGATAAAATATCAATTTTCAACAATTGTCACTTTTCTAAAAATTCCTCCATTTATATTCACATAAATAAATATTTTTCTTATCATATAAATCAATAATTAATTATTCACATATAATATTACAGAATCACAATACTGACAACTAGGCTGTTCCCACGAAAGAGGGGGCTTTCCAATAAGGATTTCTACTTACTTGCGCGCAATTAGGTGACCAAACCTCTCCTTAGACGGAACTTTCTAGACATTGCCAATAATATTATCTAGTAATATTATTAAAATAATATGAATGATTGATCTGATAATGGAAAATACAGTGTAGTGATAATTATTGAATTAACAATAATATAAAATATCAACGTAGCAATTATTGAATCAATAAAATAAAATTTTGAACATTAATTACTGTAACAATTATTGAGTAGTGCTGTGACAACCCGAAAATTTGGAGAATTTAATAAAATCTTAAGTGATTGATTTAAGGTCAAATATTAGACCTAGATAGAAAATAAGTGTATGCATTTAATGTTATTGGGATTGAATTTTGAGGGTTTCAAAATTCTGTAAAGGTTATAGGTGAATTATTCAGGATTAATTGTTTATGTGATTAAGTTCTGTGAATGTGGTTAATGATGTGTTCAGAATGTGGTTAAGGGTCATGGGTTGATCAGATAAATTATATATGTGACAAACCCTAAGAATATATTAAGAACGACAATGTTCGGTTAGAAAATCCTAACGGTTAATAAGAAATTCTAGAAATCGGTTCTGGAAATCCTAGTTTCAGTTCCGGGAATCCGAAACCATAATTCGGTACATGAAACCCTAAATCGGGAATTTAATGGCATATATGTAAATAATTAAAAGATTAATTAGGGTTAATCTTAACAATTGATTACAAAACCCTAATTCCAAATTTAAAACCCTAATACCAGATCTGAAAACCCTAGTTTCAGATTCTGTTAAAGTTAAGCCCTAATCTGGGTATATAACGGAGAATTTTATTGCTTTAGTGCTATGTATTAAGTATTAATTAGGGTGATGGTTAATTTATTTACAAACCCTAATTTTCAATTGTGGAATCCTGATTGTTCCGTCAGAAACCCTAATTTTTCAATGATGGAATGTAATTGCTAAAATTAGCAATGTTAATTAGGAAACCCTAATCCTAATTATTTCAATATTTTGTGTAATTAGAAACCCTAATCTAATTACGAATATTTAATTTCTAAATTAGAAATTAATTTTTCTATTAGAAACCCTAATTAGAGGTTTATAAACCCTAATGACCATTTTAACCCTAATTGCGTAATTAGCGATTTTAATTAGGAAATACTAATCCTAATTAGCAAGAATGAAAGCATGATTAAGGAATTTTAATATAATTAGTAAATACTAATTATAAGTTAAAAAATTGTAAATTTTCTATTTTTATAACCGAAATTCGGAAATTGTAGAAATTAAATTTTTGTAAAGTTATGGGTTAAAATCTAAACCCTAAATTTTTCCAAACCCTAAACCCTAAGGGTATCATCAATTGCAAAAATCTAGAAAAAAAATGGAATGGACATAAATGCCCTTTTATGTATTAATTAAAGAAACTTGCAATCTTGGCCAAGATCTTGTGTTTGGTGAGCAACCCTAGCTCTAGCCTAGCATTAGCCTTTGACAAAATGGCCAGCAAATCCAGCACATCAGCCTCCAAGCAAGCAACATACAATGAATCTAATTCATATAAATAGATTTAGAGAGAGAAATTGCTAAAAAAACATAACCAATTTCATTGTATGCTCTCACTAACTCTCTCTCTCACCAAACCTCCGAAAATCTAAGCTAGATCAGTTCTAAAATCAAGCCCCACGTTGATCATAAACAGATTAAAGGATCAGAAATAAAAATCAATCATGAAAAGGTATAAAACCTTCAAATTTTGAAATCTATGATATTTATGTTAAATGTTGAAATTGATTGTGCAAATATGTGTAATAGGGTGTATTTTAATGTTCTGGGTTGTTAAAATCCAAACCCATAACATCAAAGTGCTCGGATTTGATGATTTTAGAAATCTGGAAAATGGGAAAAATATGGCCTGACAGTCATATGTCAGGGTCCATAGATCTATGTGTATTAATGATATCTTGTGTTTAATGTTATAGATCTGTTCTTTGTTGTTAACTCTTGAATCGGAGACTTGAATCAAGTCCAGATCATGTCCAGATCGAAATATATAAGCGGTCAAAGGTAGTTGACCGTTCACGAAAAACTGGTTTCTGGAAAAAACCCAGAATTCCCAGACGTCTGACAAGCTATTTCGAGCCTTTGATCTTGCTGTGTGTTAGACGTTAGGCCAAGTTGTTGTTGATTAGTGGTAGTCTGGTATGTAGACTACACATTAAAGTCTTTAGATCACTTAGATCATAACTGAAACGGAAGGAAATTGAGGTCAAACCACCATTGACCGGCTGTTCTTGAGGATTTCTGGAAAATCCAGATATCTTCATATGCGAGTTTTGTATCATACTTTGACCGACCATTTACTGTTAGATCTGATGTTGTTATGCTGCGTTTAAGTGTTATAGTTATAGACCTGCATGTTTTCTACATACTGGAAGTGATAGATCGCACAAAAGTTTCTCGATAACTAATTTATAAGGAATCAAAGAAGACACCTTGACTGTTCTTCATTTTCTGGGTAACCCAGAAAATGAAGAACACGGTTGTCAGAAAGTTTGGCTGCACATATCTTGATTCTCCGTTGTTGTATTGCCATGAAACTTGATAGGTAGTTGTAGTATTACATAAATATTACAATATTAAGTCAATAACAGTCCCTTAAATCGATCCGAACGTAGATTAAAATCCGGTCAAACAAGGACCCTCGTTGTCTGTCAAGAACACTCAAGAACATCAAGAACACCAATAGCGACAGACAAGTGTCGCTAAAAGCCTTTAGCGACGGTTTATTTATATTAATTTCCGGAAATTGATTAAAAATTAGAAAAAAATAGTTTTTAATTATTAAAAATACAAAATAAATTATGAAAAATTATTTTAAAGTCTGAAAAATAGTTTTTAACTATTTTGAGTATATTTTGAAAATATTTAATATTTTTGGAATATAAATGGTATTTATTTATTTAATTACAATATTAAATAAATTATTTAAAATAGTTTTTAATTCATGAAAAATCATGAAAAATAATATTATGATAAAAGAAAATATTTTAAGTTATTTTCCATAACTTTTGATGAAATTCATTAATAATTTATTATTAATGGTAATTAATTTATTTAATAAATATATTAAATAAATTATGGAAAATTAGTATTAATGTTTTATAAATCATATAAAAATGATTTAAATGTTATAAAAATATTTTAGGTTATAAAATATAACTTTTGATATTTTGGCATGAAAATATTAATATTTTAATATTAATATTAATTATTGGATAATAGATTTAAATGTTTAAAAATCATATAATTATGATTTTAAGGTATTAAAAATACTTTGATATATTATAATTATATTATAATATTATGTTATGATTTTCATTAATATTTTATATTAAATAAATATTAATGATTAAGGTATTTTGTGGTATTTAATTCATTTAAATACGGTATTAAGGATTTTAAAATATTGATAAATGGTAATAATTATCCGAAAATTATTACAAGCTTAGAAAAATGGTTGGTCTGATTAGAAATTATCTGTGATATTGTTAAGTGCTTAGTCAGAGTTTAATTGAACTTAAACTCGATTATTGTCCGACTAGACCGTCGGGATGATAGAAGTATATCGGGTTCAACTCAGACTTAAATAGTTTGACTTGATACCAAGTCTTATGTGTGTTATAGACTGATAGGCTTATATGGTAATGTGTTTAGGTTATTTTGTGTATATAAATATAACAGTATATTACTGTGATGATATTATTCTAATTATTGGAGATTTATATTATTAATATTAGGTCTTCGAATAAAGCGTTATTAATTGCGTGCGGTAATCAACGGTTCAGGCAAGTTTTCTCATACTTAACTCTAATAAGAGTAGTTTCTTCAAGCTTATGGTTAATCTTTGCTGATTGCCATGAAAATTGTACTCTGTACATCTTGCATGTATAAGTCAGGTATGAAAGGCTGATCACCTTCATTACCAGTTGGTTCAGAAATGTTTGTTCATGTATAATACTTGTTCAGTCAAAAATTTGTTCGTGCTAGTTCTCAATTATATTGATGAATTATAGCAAGCCCTTTATTCATACTCTTCAATCATGATATATCGTTAAATTGTTGTAAATAAACTTGCTGGGCAACTTTCATGCTCACCCTTGCTATATCATGATAAAACATTGCAGGTAAAGCAAATGCGTCGTATACAAGAAACGATTAATGCCATGTCCGGCTTGGGATAAAAGTGCGGCTAATTTATAATAGTTTATTTTGATAAATATTATTGTATAATAAATAATTTATGAAATGTGTAATAAGTTAAGGTTACTCGATTTTGGGTAATAGTGTGTAATGTATTGTATAAACAACTTATGTTTATATCTTCCGCGAATAGTTATAGAAATAAATGTACCGAGTCCGCGGCGATTCGGGGCCCGGATTGGGGGTTACTACAGTTGGTATCAGAGCTGTTGGTTATGAAGCTTAGGTAGGAATACCTGAGACCAATAACCGTAGTGATTAGGGTAAAACTAACTCACATAGAGTTAGTTGGTCGGTAAGATTCAAAGACGAATCTCGGCGGGTGTAAAGCACAGAGTTTCCTAACTCTGATAATAAAGTTAAATGGTAATAGTGAATAGATCGAGTCTAAAAGACTGAAAGTGCAGGGATAGGAGATCGTAAAACAAAACGATCATAGTGCATGAAATTGAATCGTAATATATACGATAAGATCACCTCGTGATCTGATAAAGGTTATGATATGGGAAATGAATCAATCTAATGATTGAAAAGTTTACAGCAAGATGCTGTGTGAACATTGTACTATGAAATGGTACTATGAAAATGAAAACTCATAAATGAGTTATGGATAATGAATACGAATTAAATTCGTATGAAAAAGGGGTTAAGGTTAGGTGGGGATTTCAATGAGGACTCGTGCCAGCAACAGAGTTGTATGATTCCTCGTATGGGAGGGGAATTATACTTGGTGTAAAAACTACTTAGTTGGTGGCATTGGTAATAGTTGAAATGTTGTGTCACGCTAGTTATTATATATAGATAAATAGGTCATAGGTAGATAATATAGGATTAAGTACGAGTTCTTAGAACTCATACTTATGTGACATTCTTGACGCATAGTTATATGAAATGTTTATGAGCCCCTCAGCGAACAGTCGCTAAAGGTCAGGGTAAGTTCGTAAACTCATATAATTGTGGTCAGGTTATGAACTCATAAGTGTGGTTTTATGAATTGGGTATAGTTGTGTGTGAATGGAGTGTTAAGGATAATAGGAACAGATAGAATGTTTAAGCAAATGATCATTAGTGGAGAATTAGGTTTTCCTAAACCCTATCTATGCCAGATTTCAAAATTTTTGACTTCAAGCTAAATACGCACTATGTGCCTTTTAAAATAAAAATTGTTTTTATTTATCACTTATGTACCATGCGACCTGGTGCAGAGATGATAAAAATGATGGAGTCATCAATGCAGTATTACTTAGTGTGAATTTGACTTAAAGTCACTATTCCACTATGGTATGATGTAGCATGATAAAATCACAAAATGACGAAATCCTCAACGGACTGTTAAATACAGTGCGGCATCATGACGTCATTCTCGAAAATATTTTCAAGAACTCCAAATGTTTTATTGAAAGAAATTTCTCAAACAAAATTGTTTTGTTGCGGAATCAAATAAGACTGAAGTAAAAGTTTATGCGCCCAAGGCGGATAAGAGGAACAAATTGTTCCGACCAACAGTACCTGGCCAGTACAGGGCATATCGGGCTGATCACCCTTGTGTCCGTAAGTAATGACGGTTTGCAGATGAATTTCCATAAAACCTTTTCGAAAATGAAAAACAACCAGTCTATACGATTCCTCAGCACAGTTTTAAAAATTTTTACCCTTGTAAGTGATGTATTGGGTAGCATGTGAAATAATGTGTGTGAATGGTTTATGTGTGAATGATGTAAGGTATAAGGTTCATGTGTGAATGGTATAAGGTGCACAGGTGTAAGGTGTAAGATTAATTTCGGGGACGAAATTCTTATAAGGAGGGGTGAATGTGACAACCCGAAAATTTGGAGAATTTAATAAAATCTTAAGTGATTGATTTAAGGTCAAATATTAGACCTAGATAGAAAATAAGTGTATGCATTTAATGTTATTGGGATTGAATTTTGAGGGTTTCAAAATTCTGTAAAGGTTATAGGTGAATTATTCAGGATTAATTGTTTATGTGATTAAGTTCTGTGAATGTGGTTAATGATGTGTTCAGAATGTGGTTAAGGGTCATGGGTTGATCAGATAAATTATATATGTGACAAACCCTAAGAATATATTAAGAACGACAATGTTCGGTTAGAAAATCCTAACGGTTAATAAGAAATTCTAGAAATCGGTTCTGGAAATCCTAGTTTCAGTTCCGGGAATCCGAAACCCTAATTCGGTACATGAAACCCTAAATCGGGAATTTAATGGCATATATGTAAATAATTAAAAGATTAATTAGGGTTAATCTTAACAATTGATTACAAAACCCTAATTCCAAATTTAAAACCCTAATACCAGATCTGAAAACCCTAGTTTCAGATTCTGTTAAAGTTAAGCCCTAATCTGGGTATATAACGGAGAATTTTATTGCTTTAGTGCTATGTATTAAGTATTAATTAGGGTGATGGTTAATTTATTTACAAACCCTAATTTTCAATTGTGGAACCCTGATTGTTCCGTCAGAAACCCTAATTTTTCAATGATGGAATGTAATTGCTAAAATTAGCAATGTTAATTAGGAAACCCTAATCCTAATTATTTCAATATTTTGTGTAATTAGAAACCCTAATCTAATTACGAATATTTAATTTCTAAATTAGAAATTAATTTTTCTATTAGAAACCCTAATTAGAGGTTTATAAACCCTAATGACCATTTTAACCCTAATTGCGTAATTAGCGATTTTAATTAGGAAATACTAATCCTAATTAGCAAGAATGAAAGCATGACTAAGGAATTTTAATATAATTAGTAAATACTAATTATAAGTTAAAAAATTGTAAATTTTCTATTTTTATAACCGAAATTCGGAAATTGTAGAAATTAAATTTTTGTAAAGTTATGGGTTAAAATCTAAACCCTAAATTTTTCCAAACCCTAAACCCTAAGGGTATCATCAATTGCAAAAATCTAGAAAAAAATGGAATGGACATAAATGCCCTTTTATGTATTAATTAAAGAAACTTGCAATCTTGGCCAAGATCTTGTGTTTGGTGAGCAACCCTAGCTCTAGCCTAGCATTAGCCTTTGACAAAATGGCCAGCAAATCCAGCACATCAGCCTCCAAGCAAGCAACATACAATGAATCTAATTCATATAAATAGATTTAGAGAGAGAAATTGCTAAAAAAACATAACCAATTTCATTGTATCCTCTCACTAACTCTCTCTCTCACCAAACCTCCGAAAATCTAAGCTAGATCAGTTCTAAAATCAAGCCCCACGTTGATCATAAACAGATTAAAGGATCAGAAATAAAAATCAAGCATGAAAAGGTATAAAACCTTCAAATTTTGAAATCTATGATATTTATGTTAAATGTTGAAATTGATTGTGCAAATATGTGTAATAGGGTGTATTTTAATGTTCTGGGTTGTTAAAATCCAAACCCATAACATCAAAGTGCTCGGATTTGATGATTTTAGAAATCTGGAAAATGGGAAAAATATGGCCTGACAGTCATATGTCAGGGTCCATAGATCTATGTGTATTAATGATATCTTGTGTGTTATAGATCTGTTCTTTGTTGTTAACTCTTGAATCGGAGACTTGAATCAAGTCCAGATCATGTCCAGATCGAAAGATATAAGCGGTCAAAGGTAGTTGACCGTTCACGAAAAACTGGTTTCTGGAAAAAACCCAGAATTCCCAGACGTCTGACAAGCTATTTCGAGCCTTTGATCTTGCTGTGTGTTAGACGTTAGGCCAAGTTGTTGTTGATTAGTGGTAGTCTGGTATGTAGACTACACATTAAAGTCTTTAGATCACTTAGATCATAACTGAAACGGAAGGAAATTGAAGTCAAACCACCATTGACCGGCTGTTCTTGAGGATTTCTGGAAAATCCAGAAATCTTCATATGCGAGTTTTGTATCATACTTTGACCGACCATTTACTGTTAGATCTGATGTTGTTATGCTGCGTTTAAGTGTTATAGTTATAGACCTGCATGTTTTCTACATACTGGAAGTGATAGATCGCACAAAAGTTGCTCGATAACTAAGTTATAAGGAATCAAAGAAGACACCTTGACTGTTCTTCATTTTCTGGGTAACCCAGAAAATGAAGAACACGGTTGTCAGAAAGTTTGGCTGCACATATCTTGATTCTCCGTTGTTGTATTGCCATGAAACTTGATAGGTAGTTGTAGTATTACATAAATATTACAATATTAAGTCAATAACAGTCCCTTAAATCGATCCGAACGTAGATTAAAATCCGGTCAAACAAGGACCCTCGTTGTCTGTCAAGAACACTCAAGAACATCAAGAACACCAATAGCGACAGACAAGTGTCGCTAAAAGCCTTTAGCGACGGTTTATTTATATTAATTTCCGGAAATTGATTAAAAATTAGAAAAAAATTGTTTTTAATTATTAAAAATACAAAATAAATTATGAAAAATTATTTTAAAGTCTGAAAAATAGTTTTTAACTATTTTGAGTATATTTTGAAAATATTTAATATTTTTGGAATATAAATGGTATTTATTTATTTAATTACAATATTAAATAAATTATTTAAAATAGTTTTTAATTCATGAAAAATCATGAAAAATAATATTATGATAAAAGAAAATATTTTAAGTTATTTTCCATAACTTTTGATGAAATTCATTAATAATTTATTATTAATGGTAATTAATTTATTTAATAAATATATTAAATAAATTATGGAAAATTAGTATTAATGTTTTATAAATCATATAAAAATGATTTAAATGTTATAAAAATATTTTAGGTTATAAAATATAACTTTTGATATTTTGGCATGAAAATATTAATATTTTAATATTAATATTAATTATTGGATAATAGATTTAAATATTTAAAAATCATATAATTATGATTTTAAGGTATTAAAAATACTTTGATATATTATAATTATATTATAATATTATGTTATGATTTTCATTAATATTTTATATTAAATAAATATTAATGATTAAGGTATTTTGTGGTATTTAATTCATTTAAATACGGTATTAAGGATTTTAAAATATTGATAAATGGTAATAATTATCCGAAAATTATTACAAGCTTAGAAAAATGGTTGGTCTGATTAGAAATTATCTGTGATATTGTTAAGTACTTAGTCAGAGTTTAATTGAACTTAAACTCGATTATTGTCCGACTAGACCGTCGGGATGATAGAAGTATATCGGGTTCAACTCAGACTTAAATAGTTTGACTTGATACCAAGTCTTATGTGTGTTATAGACTGATAGGCTTATGTGGTAATGTGTTTAGGTTATTCTGTGTATATAAATATAGCAGTATATTACTGTGATGATATTATTCTAATTATTGGAGATTTATATTATTAATATTAGGTCTTCGAATAAAGCGTTATTAATTGCGTGCGGTAATCAACGGTTCAGGCAAGTTTTCTCATACTTAACTCTAATAAGAGTAGTTTCTTCAAGCTTATGGTTAATCTTTGCTGATTGCCATGAAAATTGTACTCTGTACATCTTGCATGTATAAGTCAGGTATGAAAGGCTGATCACCTTCATTACCAGTTGGTTCAGAAATGTTTGTTCATGTATAATACTTGTTCAGTCAAAAATTTGTTCGTGCTAGTTCTCAATTATATTGATGAATTATAGCAAGCCCTTTATTCATACTCTTCAATCATGATATATCGTTAAATTGTTGTAAATAAACTTGCTGGGCAACTTTCATGCTCACCCTTGCTATATCATGATAAAACATTGCAGGTAAAGCAAATGCGTCGTATACAAGAAACGATTAATGCCATGTCCGGCTTGGGATAAAAGTGCGGCTAATTTATAATAGTTTATTTTGATAAATATTATTGTATAATAGATAATTTATGAAATGTGTAATAAGTTAAGGTTACTCGATTTTGGGTAATAGTGTGTAATGTATTGTATAAACAACTTATGTTTATATCTTCCGCGAATAGTTATAGAAATAAATGTACCGAGTCCGCGGCGATTCGGGGCCCGGATTCGGGGTTACTACAAGTGCCTTCTTACGTAATAATCAATAATTGGTGCAATACCGTGTGCTACTGTGCAACAACGCTTATTACTTTACTTTACTCACCGGGTATTCCAATAGTTTTAATAGTAACAACTACACCGTTATTTTTAAATAAATTCATACTTGTCATTTTCTTCATCCGACAGTTATTCTATTATGGGGCCCACAAATGGCTGCGCCGTCATACGAATATTCTCCGACAGTAAGAATATTGCACGACCAAACGAATATTTCCCAACAACAATTAGTATTTTTTAACCACTTGCTTATTTAAAATATTTACATAAATCACCCTTAACTTTAACCTTTTATCAATTTAATCATTTACTGAAAAGTATTTATAAGAAAAATTGAATACTTTTATTTCATAAAATTCAGGGTCTTACAATCTCCTCCACTCCTTATGAAATTTCGTCCCCGAAATTAACGTACCGGGTATTTCGAAGAGTTGAGATTACCTTGCGTTCATTTCAGATTCTATCTCCCTTGTCATCATGATTTCTCCATTGCTCATCTCCTGTATTTCAGATATCATTCTAGAATACAGCTTCAAAATAAAAGTTAATTGGCATATATATCACAATTTGTTAACTTAGGTAAGAAAATTTAGTTTAGGTAGGACACACACTAGTGAAGGATATTACTCGTCTCTCCCCTCCTAGTTTTCTATTTCCCTATCTCCGCCAGAGACCATATCCCTAAACTCTGATACCAACTGTGACACCCCCAAAATAGGTCCAATCCACCCAACCAATTCTGAGTCGCCAAATACATGGTACAGAAAATAACTACAACTTTATTATTATAATTGTCGTGCAAAATACAACAACTCATATGTTGTGAGTTTTGATACAAATATATATCAACTATGACTCTCATCCTAACCTTGGATAGCACGTCACAATGGCACCTTACACAAAGGTACAATCAATAAATGTTATAGAAATTAAAATCTTCGAAAAATACTCAAAGAAACCTTCGTACATGGGAGGTCATGCATCTAAGTTATAATAGATATCATATGACTGGAGAATTATCTTTGATTAACCTAATAGACCCCAAAGAAAAATGAGAAGATTACTATCATGTTCTTTCCAATGGTGAGTATTCTCTTGACATATAATTATATTTGTTGTCTCCAACATAGAATTATATTTCAACCAAACTCCAAGATTATATAGGTAATGCTCGTAGATATACTCAGCAAGTGGATGTGCACAACCCTGTCTTATGATAACAGGAATTCGCATGTCATTAGACATCTTGTATGATAGTGGCAAAACACCCGTCCAACGTTGGGTTCGCCTCACCCTATTTGATTCACCAAATATAACTACTAAATGATGTATATAATACAACACACTATTCTAATGTTCTCAATAAAATTATTTCCATACTGTTTAGGGAGAACCTCCACAGCTAGAGACCACCGTTCTATTCACCTATTACCCCCGCTCGACCCAGCTACATTCTTATTACCTGAAAGGAATTATGAAGCAAAAGGGTGAGCACAAATAGCCCAGTAAAGAATATCATGACTAAAGATAAATAAATTATCAATAGCCTTCGTCAGTAATAAATCAGAGATTTAGAACATATGGTAGATGATAAAACTTTTCAACCATAGTTGCAGCGGAACGAGAAATTCATTAGAAGAGTCAAATAGACTATAAAGTCTATTATCTTCTCCATGTTAAAAGTCCACCAACAATGTTTTATCCTTGTAACATCAATCAACAATTCATGTCCACAATCATGTGAATAACTTATAATCATAATTGTGGTTCTAAATTCCTCTTCGTACCCAGGACGAAGATAATTTTCATCACACGTCTTCACCTGAAACATCAAAGATCATGGTTATACCAAATCACAGTTCATGTTCATAATCATACTAATAAATTCATCTTTGCACTACGGGCCAAAGATATTCATCAATAGTTCATCTTTGCACTACATGCCAAAGATATTCAACAACAGGTCATCTTTGCACTACAAGCCAAAAATATTTAATTACAGGTCATCTTTGCACTATAGGCCTAAGATATTAATATTTCAAAGAAATATATAATCATTTTTGAATTTATATAAACAATAATTATAACCATGTTGATCTATTCACCTTTGCACTTAAGCTAAAGATATTCAATTATAAATTCAATGTTCATGATCATACCAGTTAACAATTCAACTTTGTACTACTAGTCAAAGAGAACCCATAGTCATGATCATACCAATAATCTACCCATCTTTACACTCAAGTGAAAGAGAAATTTAATAAGGGTTATAAAAATGTTATATATGATAATAAAAATAATATGATCAAAACATGGATTTAATTTCAAGAGTAAGATTCATAAATCAACGATAATTTGGTCAGAAAAAATAAACCAATTTTGTCATGAATAGTATGCCGTGAATAGTAACTCATGAATAGTAACTCGTGAATAGTAACTTATGAATAGTAACTCATGAATATTACTCCGTATTCGTATATAGTACCGTATACATAAATAATATCATATACGTAAATAGTGTCATATACATGAATAGTGTCGTATACGTGAATAGTAATCCTGACATAAAAAAAGGTAGAAATTCCACAATAAAATTCATACCAATATTTCGGTATAATGATATTGAAAGAATAACATCGTTATGAAGAAAATAACATCCCTTACCATCCCGTACCTCAAAAGAATAGTACTTCTGGCTGGAATATCAGATATAACACTGAAGGGAACTTTCACCGTATAGCAACACTCAAAGTATCAAAATACTCACAATAATACGCTCGATAATATAGAGAGAGAAAACTTCAGTTTCTAGTGTGATTTTCAATTCTAACCTAAGCATCATATTTATAGGAAAATGATTAGACCACCAAAGCAAAAAATTTAATAAAATATTATTTTTTTTAAAATTTCCTCTGTACATCAGATTTCAGCATTTATCACATGCAAAAGGACAATTACGGGGCCCACTAACATGAAAAACATGTTTTAAACATTTTTTGTAACAAAATTAATTCAGGCCCAATATTCTAGAACATCAATAATTCATAATAAATAGCCATTTTATCAGAAAAATTCAAATCTTATGTCCATTCCATTGGAAATTTAATTCTCTACAACTTTGTAGATTTAAGTTTTTCCAAATTCCAAACGGAAAATGACCGAAATCCATATACGGATGATTTTGCATGCTATAATTAAATTTCAGTCAAAAATGGGATCTACCAACATGTTTAACAAGTTTTTAGCATTTATTATAACAAAAATACTCTTCCTCCTCATTTATTCATATACCACACATTCATTGTAAAAATATCACTATTATTATATTATTATAATATAATAATGTATTTAAATAAATTATTTTATCAGAAAAGATAAAATATCAATTTTCAATAATTGTCACTTTTCTAAAAATTCCTTCATTTATATACATATAAATAAATATTTTTATTAACATATAAAGCAATAATTAATTATTCACAAATAATATTACAGAATCACAATACTGACAATCAAGCTGTTCCCAGGAAAGAATGGTTTTCCAATAAGGATTTCTCCTTACTGGCGCGCAATTAGGTGACCAAACCTCTCCTTAGACAGAACTTTCTAGACATTACCAATAATGTTATCTAGTAATTAATATTATTAAAATAATATGAATTATCGATCTGATCATGAGAAATACTGTGTAGTGACAATTATGAAACAACAATAATATAAAATATCAACGTAGCAATTATTGAATCAATAAAATAGAATATTGAACAGTATTACTGTAACAATTATTGAGTAGTGTCTTCTTACGTAAGAATCAATAATTGGTGAAATACCGTGTGCTACTGTGCAACAACGCGTATTACTTTACTTTACCCACCGGGTATTCCAATAGTTTTAACAGTAACAACTACGCCGTTATTTA
Organism: Panax japonicus; assembly: GCA_020205505.1. Taxonomy (NCBI): domain Eukaryota; kingdom Viridiplantae; phylum Streptophyta; class Magnoliopsida; order Apiales; family Araliaceae; genus Panax; species Panax japonicus. The sequence continues at coordinate 38,181,203 of CM035111.1, forward strand.
TAAAAAAAATTCATACTTATCGTTTTCTTCATCCGACAGTTATTCTGTTATGGGGCCTACAAATGGCTGCGCCGTCGTACGAATATTCTCCGACAATAAGAATATTCCACGACCAAACGAATATTCTCCGACAACAATGAGTATTTTATAACCATTTACTTATTTAAAATATTTACATAAATCACCCTTAAATCTAACCTTTTCTCAATTTAACCATTTACTGAATAGTAATTATAAGAAAAATTGAATACGTTTATTTCATAAAATTCAGGTTTTTACATTTGATATACCCTAATGGTCTTAAGAAATAAGTAAAAGTATAACTAATCATACACAAGATAATATGATGATCTCAAGTCCAATGATCACTTGTACTACTATCACTATAGGAATTCCTATTGACATGCAAGTAAAACTCCATTAGGTATTCCTTAGCAAGTCACGTTCAGTGTACTTATTCTCTAATAAGCACCTACATACTTGCTTTAGTGTCTCCACACAAATGATCATGAGATCAATCATCCTCATCCAATGAGCAAACAACGTATGTACCAATCTATCCGGATTCACTAATCCCCAATTTAGTAATCGAACGATTGGGAACTATTTTAGTTTTAAGCTTTCTAAGAATATAGATCTCATTAGAATGATCATCATCATTATTCTAAAAGTATTGCTTAAAAACTATGGGTTTATCACATATTATAAAATAACACAATGTAGATAATTAAAAACCTTTAATAAATTAATACTTTTTATTAATAAATAAACAAGATTGTTACAAAGTATATTCTTTATCATCAAACATTATTGGCTTGTATACATACTACTTTCAATCTCCCACTTGCACTAAAGCCAATCGCCATGGTATCTCATACCCTTCTTCTCTAAGTGACGATTATCCTACTGTTGGATAATCTTTAGTTAATGGATATGTAATGTTGTTGTTCAAAATCCACTATCTCTATAGTGATTTCCCATCTTTTAATGATTCCTTTAATCAAATGAAAGTGTCACAACACATGTTTCGATCCAAGATGAGACTTAGGAACTATTCCTAGTTCAGTAATGAAATTTACATCCAAACAATCAACTTGCAGCTTCATTTACAGCTATATACTCTGTCTTTATCACTAAACGAGAAACTCTTTGCTGTTTGGAACTTTTCCAATTCACTGTACCACCGTTCAAGGTAACACCTTACCCTAAAATGGATTTGTTGTTGTCTTGGCCAGTCTAAAAAACTTGAGTGTGTTAAGCCCTCTAGTTTTAATTTAGACCCACCATGAATATGATCACATCCTTAGTACCGGTTAAGTACTGTAAGATGTTTTTCACTGTCTTACAGTGATCTTCTCCAGAATATGACCGATCAACATTAGGTCTCGTATATTTCATTGTATACATGATTGTCACTCATGTGATCTCTCTTTTAGGAGTCTATGGGGATTATTAAGAGAGATACACTCAATGGCTCATCAACTTGAGACAACTCTTGGAGTTTTCCATACTAAACGACTTTAGCATCAAATGAATAAACGTTCCTTGGGTTATGTAGAGCATCCTCTTAAATCTATCTATATACATTTGTATCCCCAATTTAGATACTCTTCCCAAATCATTCATGGAGGAATGTTTAGACAACTTTATCATTACTGATTTTACCATTGGTATGATATTCCTTATCCGTAGTATATCAATATATAATACTAGGAATTTCACGACGCTCCCACTGACCCTTTTGTACACACTAGATTCATTCTTATTTGTGATAAAATCAAACTCTTTTGATTTGTTTCATGAAAATGAATGTTCCATTTTTGAGAAGTTTGCTTCAATCTATTTCTCTGAGTGTCTACAACTCTTACCTCATCGTATGTAACTGGATCATCATCTTCTATGATGCGTACCTCATCATCATCATATATGATGAATCCATCCAAGGTATCTTCGATACTATTCCAGATTTACAATTCGACTGTGGTACAATAGGTCTATCTACAAGTTCCTCTTATTTGACTTAGAGTTTTTTGTGGTTCTTAAACTCTTCAAGATTCTATTATCCTCCCACTAGCTCCTTTAATGATAAACACATTTATCTTAGAAGGTAGCGTGTTTCGAAACAAACACCTTTTGCTAAGTAGGATTATAGAACATATACCCTAAGCTCACTTTAGGATGTCCCACAAATCTTTACTTGTCAAATCTTGTTCCAAGCTTATCCTTTGAAACCTTTTTCATATAAGTTGGACAAACCCTTATCTTAACATACTTAAGATTAGGAATCCTCTTTGTCCATAACTCTTATAGAGTCTTGGGGCCGGATTTTGAGGTTACCTTTTTGTAGATATGCAGCCATTTCTAGGATATGACTCTAGAAGGATACTGGAATGTCAGTAAAATCATTATGGACAGCACCATGTCCAACAAGGTATGATTTTTTCTTTCATATACATCAATCAATTATTACGTATCAAGAGGCGTACATTGTGAGAAAACCATTTGAGATGATCTAGAAACTTATTGCACAAGTATTTATTCCTTGATCTAATCAAAGAATCTTAATACTTTGCCAAATTATTTCATTTCTGAATTCTTTGAACCATTCAAATAATTCATACTTGTATTTCAGTAATACACACATTCAACTCTTTGAATGATCATCTCCTTTTCTTATACTAATTTGTTCAATATGCAAAATTATTTTCACGTAAGTCAAGTATACTAAATCCATTAAGTAATATTCTAGTTCTATACAAAACATTATTATTATAAATAGAACAACAATTGTTCTTAAATATAATACCAAAGATTTTATTGTCCAACAACAAAATAGAAATATGTTTCTAACAATTACTGGAATACAATAACAACTTATTGACTTAATAGATTTGCATATAGGCATTGCTAAACTATAAATTCCTATGGCTAATGCAGCAACCGTTGCTTCATTTACCAGACATAATATTACTTATCTTTGTTTAGCTTTCTACTTCTGCTTGGTCCCTTCATAATTATATATTTATGATAACCAAAGTCGGTATCCAATACTCAAGTAGAACCTTGACTTAAAGAAAAATTTATTTTAAATCATGAACAAAATTGTATTTATAACCGAAACTTCACTAAGCTTCTTCTGGTTAGCTCTGCAAGATACTTCTCGCAGTTTCTTTTCCAGTGTCCAAGCTTATTACAGTGGAAGCAAACTCATTTGCTATCCGTATCCGTTTTGTTCTTATTATCCTTTGTTTATGCCTTTTCTATTTACCTTCTTAGAATCGTTCTTCTTTTTAGAAGATCTTTTGGCCCCTATCAGTAAGACTTGGTCTTTCTTGGTAAGAAAGTGACTCTCAACATTTTTCAACATGTTATACAAATCAGCGAAGCTGATATCTAGCTTATGTTAGGTTTGTAATATTCATGAACGCAATCAAATTGCACAAAATTATGCGGAAGCGTGGAAAATCAGAGTTTAAAAATTTTACAAACCATATACCCGAATCACCCTTTATGCGCAATTATTAATTAGACGAAAAAGAAAGAACAAGAACCATACCCTTGAAGATCTGAGCTTCCTCAGGTACAAGTTCACCTCCAATCCTTTTCGCGTTCAACTTGAATCCACCGGGTTTGGTTCCTTCCTTGGATCAACGTTAGCCACCCAAGCGTTTGGCCTCTAGAGGTGATCCACCAAGAAAGAATAAAGATTCAAGAAGAAGGGTGGTTGGCTAAACCCTAGTTTTCTATCTCTATAGAAAAGGAACGTACTCTCCAACAAATTGGAATAACGTATATTAGATATCTGATATAAGACTCCTCTTATAAAGATATCAAGTAACCCTATTAAAAATAAGGTATTATTTATTTAATTAAACTCTTTTAATTAAATGGGCTCCCTAATCTTATTAGGGATAATTAATTAAACTCCTTTAACTAATTTTCCATCCTAATCCTATTAGGAATAAATGAGAGTACTTATATTAAATTAATTCCTAAACTCTTTTAGAAATTAAAATAATAATAATTGTAATAATATTAATAAGACTCCTCTTATTAATTTATATTTAATATTTCTAAAATATTAAATAATAAATATTAAGCTATTTAATTTATTCTATCACCGTAGATTAAATTAAATATACTTAATATATTATTACGATTATGTCATTAACTTCTTAAATAATTATTCTTCCTTTTATGGTGTGACCCTTTAGGTTCTCTATATTAAACCGGTTGTGAATAAATCAATTAGAACAATTCTAATCTTATTTAAATAAATAAATTAAAATATTAATTTATTTAAATAAATAATATTTATTCTACAATAGGGATAAGCCTCCCTAGCGATCAACGACTTTTCAGATAATATAGATTTCAACATTAATCATAAAAGAACCTTTGAGTAAATAGTTACCGTACAATTCAATCCTTCCACCATACAATGTCCCAATTAAATATAAGACATGGAATTACTGTCAAGTCTTATTTTATTCAATTATATGTATTTCGATCCTTAAATGCACAACTCCAAATAATGCAAATTAGAAACTCCTTTCTAATTTCATTCTGCCTTGGCCAAGGACTACTGGGTTGTCATTTATCGAATCACAAAGGACATTTCTCTTCTTTTACTAGAAGTGGTAGATTCTTTATTGATCATACATTATCTCCATGTATAACTTATTATACCCAAGCATATCCTTTGATATACCCTAAGGGTCTTAAAGAATAAGTCAAAGTATAACTCATCATACACAAGATACTATGATGATCTCAAGTCCAAGGATCACTTGTACTACTATCACTACAGGAATTCCTATTGACATGCAAGTAAAACTCCATTAGGTATTCTTTAGCGAGTCACGTTCAGTGAACTTATTCTCTAATAAGAACCTACATACTTGCATTAGTGTCTCCACACAAATGATCATGAGATCAATCATCCTCATCCAATGAGCAAGCAACGTATGTACCAATCTATCCGGATTTACTAATCCCCAATTTAGTAATCCAACGATTGGGACTATTTTAGTTTTAAGCTTTCTAAGAATTTAGATCTCATTAGAATGATCATCATCATTATTCTAAAAGCATTACTTAAAACTATGGGTTTATCACATATTATAAAACAACATCATGTAGATAATTAAAAGCTTTAAATAAATTAATACTTTTTATTAATAAATGAATAAAATTGTTACAAAGTATATGCTTTATCATCAAACATGATTGGCTTGTGTGCATACTACTTTCAATCTCCCACTTGCACTAAAGCCAATCGCCATGGTATCTCATACCCTTCTTCTCTAAGTGACGATTATCCTGCTGTTGGATAAGCTTTAGTTAATGGATATGTAATGTTGTTTTTTGAGAGTCCACTATCTCTATAGTAAATTCCCATCTTTCAATGATTCTTATAATCAAATGAAAGTGCCACAACACATGTTTAGATCCAAGATGAGACTTAGGAACAATTCCTAGTTCTGTAATGAACTTTTAATCCAAACAATCAACTTGCAGCTTCATTTATAGCTATATACTTTGTCTTTATCACTACACCAGCAACTCTTTACTGTTTGGAACCTTTCCAATTCACTGCACCACCGTTCAAGGTAACCCTTTACCTTAAAGTGGATTTTCTGCCGTCTTGGTCTGTCTGAAAAAACTTGAGTCTGTTAAGCCCTCTAGTTTTAATTCAGGCCCACCATGTATTATGATCACATCCTTAGTGCCGGTTAAGTACTTTGAGATGTTTTTCACTGTCTCACAGTGAACTTCTCCAGAATATGACTGATCAACATCAGGTCTCATACATTTCATTGCATACATGATAGTCACTCATGCGATCTCTCTTTTGGAGTCTATGGGGACTATTAAGAGAGATACACTCCATGGCTCATCAACATGAGACATCTCTTAGAGTTTGCCATGCTAAACGACTTTAGCATCAAATGTATACGTTCCTTGGGTTAAGCCGAACATTCTTTTAAATCTATCTATATAGATTTGCATCCCCAATTAAGATACTCTTCCCAAATCATTCATTGAGGAATGTTTAGACAACTTTATCTTTACTGATTGTAGCATTGGTATGTTATTCCTCATCCGTAGTATATCAATATATAATACTAGAAATTTCATGATGCTCCCACTGACCCTTTTGTACACACTTGGTTCATTCTTATTTTTGATAAATCAAACTCTTTTGATTGTCTCATCAAAATGAATGTTCCATTATTTGAGAAACTTGCTTCAATCCATTTCTCTGAGTGTCTATAACTCTTACCTCATCATATATAACTGGATCATCATCTTCTATGATACGTACCTCATCATCATCATCCATGATGAATCCATACCTCCTAGGTATCTTCGGTATTATTCCAGATTTACGATTCGGTTGTGGTACAATAAGTCTATCTACAGGTTCCTCTTATTTGACTTAAAGTATTTTATTGTTCTCGAACTCTTCAAGATGTATTATCCTCCCACTAGCCCTTTCAATGATAAACACATTTATCTTAGAAGGTAGTGTGTTTCGCAACAAACACCTTTTGCTAAGTATGATTATAGAACATATGCCCTAAACTTACTTTAGGATGTCCCACAAATCTGTACTTGTCAAATTGTGTCCCAAACTTATCCTTTGAAACTGTTTCATATAAGTTGGACAACCCCTTATCTTAACATACTTAAGATTAGGAATCCTCCCTGTCCATAACTTTTATGGAGTCTTGGGGCCGAATTTTGAGGTTACCTTTTTCGTAGATATGCAGCCATTTCTAGGACATTATCTCAGAAGGATACTGGAATGTCGGTAAAATCATTATGGACCGCACCATGTCCAACAAGGTACGATTTTTTCATTCAGATACATCAATCAATTATTACGTATCAGGAGGCGTCCATTATGAAAAAACAATTTGAGATGATCTAGAAACTTATTGCACAAGTATTTATTCCTTGATCTAATCAAAGAATCTTAATACTTTGCCAATTTGTTTCACTTCTAAATTCTTTGAACCTTTCAAATAATTCACACTTGTATTTCATCAAATACAAACATCCAACTCTTTGAATGATCATCTCCTTTACTTATACTAATTTGTTCAATTTGTAAAATAATTTTTCACATAAGTCAAGTATACAAAATCTATTAAGTAATATTCCAGTTCTATACAAACCATTATTATTATAAATAGAACAACAATTGTTCTTAAATATAATACCAAAGATTTCATTGTCCAACAATAAAATGGAAATAATGTTTTCAACAAGAACTGGAATACAATAACAGCTTATTAACTTAATAGATTTGCCCGTAGGCATTGCTAAACTATAAGTTCCTACGGCTAATGCAGCAACCTTTGCTTCATTTACCAGACATAGGATTACTTATCCTTTGTTTAGCTTTCTACTTCTGCTTGGTCCTTCAAAAATCTATATTTATGATAAACAAAGCCGGTATCCAATACCCAAGTAGAACCTTGACATAAAGAAAATTTATTTCAAATCATGAACAAAATAGTATTTGCAACCGAAACTTCACTAAGCTTCTTCTGGTTAGCCTCTGCAAGATGCTTCTCGCAGTTTTTTTCCAGTGTCCAAGCTTATTGTAGTGGAAGCAAACTCCTTTGCTATCCGTATCAGTTTTGTTCTTATTATCCTTTGTTTTTGCCCTTTCTATTTACCTTCTTAGAATCGTTCTTCTTTTCAGAAGATCCTTTGGCCCCTACCAGTAAGACTTGGTCTTTCTTGGTTGGAAATTGACTCTCAACATTTTTCAACATGTTAAGCAAATCAGTGAGGCTGATATCTAGCTCGTTCATATGAAAAATTCACAACAATTGTGAAATGAGTCCGGGAGTGAGTGCAAGATCAAATCTTGGCTCAACTCTCCATCCATGACAAAACTCGTTGTTCTAATTGATCAATCAAATTGATAATGTTAAGGACTTTTATCTGTACTATAGTGTCATTGGCCATTCTAGATCGGAAGAGCTCCTTAGATATCTGATATCTATCAGTCATACTTTCCTCACCATCAACTACTTAATGTGCAGTAGTATAGTAGGAGCATCCATAGTTTCATGCTGACGCTGAAGATCGTTACTCATGGATACGAGCATGATGCATTGAGCCAACTGTGCATCATCTTGCCACTTTCTAAAAGTAGCAATCTCTTCCTCAGAGGCATTGTCTGCAACCTTTGCAGGGATAGGCGTATTAAGGACATAAGATAGCTTTTCATCCATGAGAACTATTCTCAATTTCCTTAACCAATCCATTTAATTTGGTCCGGTTAAATAAGCATCTAATATGCTATGCAGTGAAAGTAATTTAGACATTGTAAAATTCTGTAAATGAATTTTTAATTAACAACATTTTAACATACATTCTTTTATTAATTACCAAAATAATTAGGTCTTGTTTTAAATTGGTATCTCCCACTATTTTCTTCAAACTATATTACCCTCAATATATATAGTTCGACAATATCTAATTAAAGATATGCTAGTGAGAATAAGGATCCCATTTCAAATGTATATAGCCTTGTGTGTGCACAACAAACTATATATAAATAAATAGGTAGACAACTCTTGTCAATTATATCAACTATGTAACTCCTTGTATTTTGCCTCTTAAATCATAATGGTCAAGTGTATGTACATCCGAACTAAAATGATTTAAGTTAAGTCAGACCCAACATTTTCATATAAGTGAAGAGAAAACTACAGCCCTTGTGTGTGCACAACAAAGCAGTAATGTTCAATTCCTTATAAACATCATATGTAATAAAAACAACATCTTAAATATTTAATACTCGCCTTGTGTGTGCACAATAAACTCATATTAAATATTCAATACTCTATTGTTTCTATCATGCTAGAAGGCGACGTTCGATATTCCAAATATCTTTGAACGTTACAACTTAATATAAAATATTTGAGGGGTTTGCTATTAATTTGTTTCATCTTGTTTAGCGCGCACGCACACACACACACACACACACACACACACACACACACACATATATATATATATATATATATATATATATATATATATATATATATAAAATACACGTCATATTAATTAACATGCGAAGCATGTTTGCATAATATATAATATATATAGTATAAGCATGCACATATAGAATACTATATTCTACCTGGATTGATTATGGACTTTTATTCTAGTTTAGTTCACTAGAGCCACCAAGTGAACCAAAAGGTCAAACCCTAGGGGTGCAAGAATTAATATTTAAATATAACTATTACATTTAAACCCGGGCTCCATTACAAACGGGTCTTCAAGCGCTCCTTGCACCTTCATCTCCAATTCTTCAAAATTAATTCTAACTATTCATGTTACAAAACTATTTAAAATAAATAGAAACCTTGATCAGCAGTCAAGGGGAAGTACATAGGAGGAAGATAAAATTTACATTAAGAAAAATTAGAGAAGACGAGGTACGCAGACCTCATTTAATAAAACTCATACATTCATGCATCCAACTAAAATAAAATCCAATCACATTGGTCAATAATCCATAATCAATCCCATTTATTATCATACACATCACCATATGTATCAATAAATAACATTCATCTCATGAATACTAAACATTTAATATATATATATATATATATATATATATATATATTGATATCATTTAATGGGCAAATTTAGTTAGTATAAAATCTATTTTTGAATCAAAATAAACTCCTTTATTTTAATCCAAATTTAAATCAAAATAAAACTATTTTATTTTAATTTATCCAATTTTGAATAAAATAAACTATTTTATTTTAATCAAAATCTTTAATCAAAATAAACTCTTTTATTTTAATTAATTATGGAATCCAATTCCAGGTAAAAAAAATCCTTTATTAAAGGAAACACGGATTTTCTTTCCTATTCAAAAATAAACTCTTTTATTTTGAATAATATGCAATCTTATTTCATATCTAAATAAACTCCTTTATTTAAGGAAAGACTGATTCTTTTTCCTATTCACAAATAAACTCTTTTATTTTGAATAATAATATGAAATCTTATTTCATATTTAAATAAACTCTTTATTTAAGGAAATTAGGATTCTCTTTCCTATTCACAAATAAACATTTTTATTTTGAATAATATGAAATCTTATTTCATATCTAAATAACTTCTTTATTTAAGGAAAATAGGATTCTCTTTCCTATTCATAAATAAACTCTTTTATTTTGAATAATATGAAATCTTATTTCATATCTAAATAAAATGCTTTATTTAAGGAAAGATAGAATCCAATTTCAACTCTAATTAGTTATCATGGAATCCAATTCCAACTCTAACTAAATTAGTTAGCATGAAATCTAATTCTAAAATTAAAATAAATTTTATATTTTAATATTAAAATAAACTTTTATTTTAAGATTAAAATAAATTATTTATTTTAATTATAAAATTATTAAAATTATTATATATATGTATATAATTAATATTACGATAATATATATATAATATATAATATATATAATAATCATCCTTATATATATCCTGGTAATCTTGACACAAAACCATGTCCATGTGACTCGCCGAAAAATCATAACAGATTTAACGATTTTTTTTTAAACCGTGAGCCACCATGTCATAATAAAAGCAAGTCCTTGATCACGTGCATTTCCATCAGTATGAAATCGTGATTCACCAAAATTAAAAAAAAATCCACACGAATTCCAAAGTAATAAAGAAATAGGCCAATTCCGAAGCAACCATCCACTTGATTTGCAGCGAATCAGCAGCCACCTCACGAACAGCAACGATTTTTTTTTTTATTTTATACAGAAAAATTATTCCCAATTAAATTGTTCTAAACACATATCAACATACATATCAAATCAAAATAATTAATAATTCACAAAAAGGTTTGGCTCTGATACCACTGTTAGGTTTGTAATATTCATGAACGCAATCAAATTGCACAAAATTATGCGAAAGCGTGGAAAATCAGAGTTTAAAAATTTTACAAACCATATACCCGAATCACCCTTTATTCGCAATTATTAATTAGACGAAAAAGAAAGAACAAGAACCATACCCTTGCAGATCCGAGCTTCTTCAGGTACAAGTTCACCTCCAATCCTTTTCGCGTTCAACTTGAATCCACCGGGTTTGGTTCCTTCCTTGGATCAATGTTAGCCACCCAAGCGTTTGGCCTCTAGAGGTGATCCACCAAGAAAGAATAAAGATTCAAAAAGAAGGGTGGTTGGCTAAACCCTAGTTTTCTATCTCTATAGAAAATGAACGTACTCTCCTACAAATTGGAATAACGTATATTAGATATCTGATATAAGACTCCTCTTATAAAGATATCAAGTAACCCTATTAAAAATAAGAAATTATTTATTAATTAAACTCTTTTAATTAAATGGGCTCCCTAATCTTATTAAAGATAATTAATTAAACTCCTTTAACTAATTTTCCCTCCTAATCCTATTAGGAATAAATGAGAGTACTTATATTAAATTAATTCCTAAACTCTTTTAGAAATTAAAATAATAATAATTGTAATAATATTAATAAGACTCCTCTTATTAATTTATATTTAATATTTTAAAATATTAAATAATAAATATTAAGCTATTTAATTTATTCTATCACCGTAGATTAAATTAAATATACTTAATATATTATTACGATTATGCCATTAACTTCTTAAATAATTATTTTTCCTTTTATGGTGTGACCCTTTAGGTTCTCCATATTAAACCGGTTATGAATAAATCAATTAGAACAATTCTAATCTTATTTAAATAAATAAATTAAAATATTAATTTATTTAAATAAATAATATTTATTCTACAATAGGGATAAGCCTCCCTAGCGATCAACGACTTTCCAGATAATATAGATTTCAACATTAATCATAAAAGAACCTTTGAGTAAATAGTTACCGTATAATTCAATCCTTCCACCATACAATGTCCCAATTAAATATAAGACATGGAATTACTGTCAAGTCTTATTTTATTCAATTATATGTATTTCGATCCTTAAATGCACAACTCCAAATAATACAAATTAGAAACTCCTTTCTAATTTCATTCTGTCTTGGCCAAGGACTACTGGGTTATCATTTATCGAATCACATAGGACATTTCTCTTCTTTTACTAGAAGTGGTAGATTCTTTATTGATCATACATTATCTCCATGTATAACTTATTATACCCAAGCATATCCTTTGATATACCCTAAGGGTCTTAAGGAATAAGTCAAAGTATAACTCATCATACACAAGATACTATGATGATCTCAAGTCTAAGGATCACTTGTACTACTATCACTACATGAATTCCTATTGACATGCAAGTAAAACTCCATTAGGTATTCCTTAGCGAGTCACGTTCAGTGAACTTATTCTCTAATAAGCACCTACATACTTGCTTTAGTGTCTCCACACAAATGATCATGAGATCAATCATCCTCATCCAATGAGCAAGCAACGTATGTACCAATCTATCCGAATTCACTAATCCCCAATTTAGTAATCCAACGATTGGGAACTATTTTAGTTTTAAGCTTTCTAAGAATTTAGATCTCATTAGAATGATCATCATCATTATTCTAAAAGCATTACTTAAAACTATGGGTTTATCACATATTATAAAACAGCATCATGTAGATAATTAAAAGGCTTTAATAAATTAATACTTTTTATTAATAAATGAATAAAATTGTTACAAAGTATATGCTTTATCATCAAACATGATTGGCTTGTGTGCATACTACTTTCAGCTTATTCATATGAAAAATTCACAACAACTGTGAGAAGGAGTCCGGGAGTAACTGCAAGATCAAATCTTATCTCAACTCTCCATCCATGACATAATCTGTTGTCCTAATTGTTCAATCAAATTGATCATGTTTAGGACATGTTTCTGTACTGTAGTGTCATTAGTCATTCTAGATCAGAAGAGCTCCTTAGATATCTGATATCTATTATTCCTAGTTTCCTCACCATCAACTACTTGATGTGCAGGAGTATAGTAGGAGTGTCCATAGTTTCATGCTGACGCTGAAGCTCTTTATTAATGGATGCGAGCATGATGCATTTAGCCAACTGTGCATCATCTTGCCACTTTCCAAAAGTAGAAATCTCTTCCTCAGAGGCATTGTCTGCAACTATTGCAGGGATCGGCGTATTAAGGACATAAGATAACTTTTCAGCCATGAGAACTGTTCTCAAATTCTTTAACCAATCCGAGTAATTAGGTCTGGTTAATTAACATCAAATATGTTTCGCAATGATAGTAATCTAGACATTGTAAAATTATGTAAATGAATTTGTTCTTAACAATATTTTAGCATACATTCTTTTATTAATTACCAAAATAATTTAGGTCTTGTTTAAAATTGGCATCTCCCACTATTTTTATCAAACTATATTACCCTTAATTTATATAGTTCGGCGATATCTAATTAAAGATATGCTAGTGAGAATAAGGATCCCATTTCAAATGTATATAGCCTTGTGTATGCATAACAAACTATATATAAATAAATAGGTAGACAAATCTTGTCAATTACATCAACTATGCAACTCCTTGTATTTTGCCTCTTAGATCATAATGGTCAAGTGTGTGCACATTCGAACTAAAATGATCTAAGTTAAGTCATACCTAGCACTCCATATATTCAAAAAGAAAAACATTGTCCTTGTGTGTGCACAACAAAACAACATTGTTCAGTCTATTTATAAGCATTAAATGTGATAAAACAAAATCTTAAATATTTAATACTTGCCTTGTGTGTGCACAACAAACTCATATTAAATATTTAATACTCTATTGTTTTACCATGCTAGAAGGAGACGTTCGATATTCCAAATATCTTTGAATGTTACAACTTAATATAATTTATTTGAGGGTTTTGTTATTAATTAGTCTCATCTTGTTTAGCGCACATGCACATATATATATAAAATACACGTCATATTAATTAACATGTGAAGCATGTTTGCATAATATATAATATATATAGTATAAGCATGCACATATAGAATACTATATTCTACCCGAATTGATTATGCACTTTATTCTAGTTTGGTTCACTAGAGCCACCAAGTAAACCAAGAGGTCAAATCTAGGGTGCAAGAATTAAATTTAAATATAACTATTATATTTAAACCCGGGATCCATTACAAACGAGTTTTCAAACGCTCCTTGCTCCTTAATCTCCAATTCTTCAAAATTAATTCTAACTTTTCATATTACAAAACTATTTTAAAATAAATAGAAACTTTTATCAGCAGTCAAAGGGAAGTACATAGGAGGGAGTTAGAATTTACATTAAGAAACAAATTAGAGAAGACGAGGTACACAAACTCCATTTAATTAAACTCATATATTCACGCATTCAATTAAAATAAAATTCAATCACATTGGTCAATAGTCCATAATCAATCTCATTTATTATCATACACATCACCATATGCATCAATAAATAACATTCATCTCATGAATAATAAACATTCAATATATATATTGATATCATTTAATGGACAAATTTAGTTAGTATAAAATCTAATTTTGAATCAAAATAAACTCTTTTATTTTAATCCAAATTTAAATCAAAATAAACCTTTTTTATTTTAATTTATCCAATTTTGAATAAAATAAACAATTTTATTTTAATCAAAATCTTTAATAAAAAAAACTCATTTATTTTAATTAATTATGGAATCCAATTCCAAAAAAAAAATTCATTTATTAAAGGACACACGAATTCTCCTTTCTATTCACAAATAAACTCCTTTATTTTGAATAATATGAAATCTTATTCCTTATATAAATAAACTCTTTTATTTAAGAAAATACAAATTCTCTTTCCTGTCCACAAATAAACTCTTTTATTTTGAATAATATGAAATTTTATTCCATATCTAAATAAACTCATTTATTTAAGGAAATACGGATTCTCTTTTCTATTCACAAATAAAGTCTTTTATTTTGAATAATATGAAATCTTATTTCATATCTAAATAAACTTCTTTATTTAAGAAAACATGGAATCCAATTTCAACTCCAATTAGTTATCATGCAATCCAATTCCAACTCTAATTAGTTAGTATGAAATCTAATTTTAAAATTAAAGTAAACTTTTTATTTTAAAAATAAAATAAACTTTTTATATTAAGACTAAAATAAACTTTTATTTTAATTATAAAATAATTAAGAGTATTATATATATATATATATATATATATATATATATATATATATATATATAATCATGGAATCCTGTTAACTATTATATATTACTAACATATATATATATGATATATATATATATATATATATATATATATATGATATATATATATATATATATATATATATATATATATCATATACACGGAAGTAATAATAATATATATATATATAATCACCTGCTATAACAGTTATATATATATATATATATATATATATATAGTTAATTATGGACATCCTGAATCTCCTATAATCATATATCACACGTGAATCATGGGCCATGACTTTTTATGAAAACATGCTTCGCGAAAAGTTTACGACTTTTATCTTTTTTTTCTTTTTTTTATATTAATTTTATATAACAAAATTATGCCCAATTAAATTGTTCTAAACACATATCAACTTACATATCAAATTAAAACAATTAATAATTCGCATAAAGGTTTAACTCTGATACCACTGTTAGGTTTTTAAGATTCATGAACGCAATCAAATTGCACAAAATAAGCGGAAGCATGAAAATAAGAGTTTAAAATTTTTACAAACCATATACCCTGGATCATCCTTTATGCACAATTATTAATTAAACGAAAAATAAAGGACGAGAATCATACCCTTGAAGATCCGAGCTTCCTCAGGTACAAGTTCACCTCCAAATCCTTTTCGTGCTCAACTTGAATCTACCGGGTTGGGTTCCTTCCTTTGATCAACGTTAGCCACCCAATTGTTTGGCCTCTAGAGGTGATCCACAAAGGAAGAAGAAGATGGGTATTTGACAAAACCCTAGTTTTTCTATCTCCCAAAGAAAGGGGTGTACTCTCTCAACTATTAGAATTACGTATTCACGTGTGTTGTGAAAGTGTCAACCCTAACTCATAATAATAGTACTCCTCATATTTATAAATGTGGGCAACCCTCCTTAACAATTAAGGAATTGTGTTTTATTTTAATTAATTAAACTCCTTTAATTAATCAGGCTCCTAATCTTATTAGGAATAATTAATTAAACTCTTTTAATTAATTAGCCTCCTAATCTCATTAGAATATATGAGAGTACTTTTATTAATTAATTCCCAAACTCCTTTAGGAATTAAATAATAATAATAATAGTAATAATAATAATAAGACTCCTCTTATTAATTTATATTTAATAATTTCAAAATATTAAATAATAAATATTAAGCTATTTAATTTATTCAATCACCATAGATTAAATTAAATATACTTAATTTATTATTACGATTATACCATTTACTTCTTAAATAATTATTCTTCCTTTTATGGTGTGACCCTTTAGGTTCTCCATATTAAACCAGTTGTGAATAAATCAATTAGAACAATTCTAGTCTTATTTAAATAAATAAATTAAGATATTAATTTATTTAAATAAATAATATTTATTATACTATAGGGATAAGCCTCCCTAGCGATTAATGACTTTCCAGATATTATAGATTTCAACATTAATCATAAAAGAACCTTTGAGCAAATAGTTACAGTACAATTCAATCCTTCCACCATACAATGTCCCAATTAAATATAAGACATGAAATTACTGTCAAGTCTTAATTTATTTAATATATGTATTTCGACTCTTAAATGCACAACTCCAAATAATGCAAATTAGAAACTCCTTTCTAATTTCATTCTGTCTTGGCCAAGGACTACTGGGTTATCATTTATCGAATTACATATGACATTTCTCTTCTTTTACTAGAAGCGGTAGATTCTTTATTGATCGTACATTATCTCCATGTAAAACTTATTATACCCAAGCATATCTTTTGATATACCATAAGGGTCTTAAGGAATAAGTCAAAGTATAACTCATCATACACAAGATACTATGATGATCTCAAGTCTAAGGATCACTTGTACTACTATCACTACAGGAATTTCTATTGACATGCAAGCAAAACTCCATTAGGTATTCCTTAGCGAGCCACGTTCAGTGTACTTATTCTCTAATAAGCACCTACATACTTGCTAACGATAATTTATTCTGCATTATCTTAGTCATAATATTTCTTACTGGGCTAGTCGAGCTCACCCTTTTGCTTTCATTGTTATCTTCAGGAAATGAGAACATAGTCGGGACTACACTACAAGAAAAAAGCTTACGTCTGAACATGATCCTATTCCATCGGAACTAGACTATGTCCGACAGAAAGTTCCGTCGGATATTCGGTCGTATATATACGCGTTGAAGATAAGATCCGTCAAAAACTCCGTCAGGACTGTCATATCTTCGATGAACTTATCGCCGACGGAAATGCGTCGAAAATAACCTATTTACGACTGAAAAAATAGGACGGAACTTTTCATCGAGTATAATATTTCTTATTTTCGACGGATTTATTCCCTTGGAAATAAGGTATTTTTGACTGAATATTAAAATAAACTGGTATTTATATAAAATGGCTATTTAGTAATTCCGACAAACGTTGCATCGGAGATAACGTAGGTCCGACGGATATATTCCCTTGGAAGTAACTCATCCCCGACTGAAAATTAAAATATAACAATATTTAGTAAAAAATGAGTGCTTATGAAATACGACGAAATGTTCGTCGGAATTACCTTATTCCGTCGGAAGTAACTGTTTTTTTTAAATACAGATTTGAAAAGTTTAGTTTCTAGGTGTTTAAACCCATTTATGTACCTGTAACCTGTCACAACCCAATACACAGTAATATAAACCTGTATCTCAAATTCAAATATTCAACGTAACGCTAAAATGTAATATCCACCAAAACGTAATATCCAACTCATTATCATTCACATACATTCACATTCAAATATCTACCAAAACATAATCTTCAACTTATTATTATCAACATTACTGAGCTACCCAATTACAAATATAGGCTAATGTTCCATAAATGATAAACAATATAATTGACAATATTTGTACAGGCACAATTAAACACTACATTATATATAAATGTTCTACAATAACATGAATACAAATGAACTATAAACTAGTAAAAGTATCATCATCGGGCGGAGGTGAACGACACCGCTCGTCATCGCCAGTCTGCTCGCCATCGTCACCCTATTGATAGAATCAAAAATATAAATCATTAGTTCGTATATATATATATATATATATATATATATATATATATATATATATATATATATATGTTTGTGTGTGTGTGTGTGAGAGAGAGAGAGAGAATTAACAAGCTAGCTAGACTTAATTAAAAAAACATAAACAATAAGAATACCTGAGTAGGTGGGGGCGGACGAAAAGCCTCCTCCAAGAGGGTAATCACCATCCGGAGCATCTTGGCACTCCAAGCATCGAACTGCTCTCGTGTTAATCATGTACTCTCTGCAGAGGCCCCTGCTATAATATCCTGAGCAATCTGGTGAAGACGCGTATTGGAAGGCAACTGCTGACGCCGAAAGACCGAGTCTGTACGGAACCTATCCGACACGACCCCTATCAGCTACTGAAAGATATCGTCATCCAAGCCAGCGCCCAAATGAGATGGTCCAACATGTGCTCTCGGGCGCTGGCGCTGGCTGGAGCCTATAAAGCGATACAAATTCAACAGTCGATATCTGTCGGATAATTTATATAATGTGATAAATTCGGATAATTTTGTAAAACATAAAAAATATTACCTCCAAAAAGTGTATATGCAGGTATCCTCGGCAGACCCAACACTCGATATCTGTCGGTACGGCTAGTAGGGGGATCCTGAGACGCGACCCATAGTCTCAGCTCCTCATCCCAATCTAATATTATGTCATGAAGAGGGGAGGCAGAATCTAACGACTCAGAACCCCTCCTAATAGCCTCCATCTCAGCTATACGCTCATCCAGAAGCCTCTGAAATTTGTCCTGTAATGTATTCCATATACGTATGTTAATTATATCATTTTATTTACGATTGAATATTTTTAAAAGCTAAGTAGTAAAATGAGTTTTACTCGTATAGCTAAAGCTGCCTGAGATAAAGCACGATCGTCCTTAGGCGTGTGGGCTTGATCCCAAAACTCTAGAATGGTAGGATCTCGGCCCAAGGTCCTCCCCAATGCCTAATAAAAACATTCATAAAATAGGTATTACGTATTTGTGTGAGAACTTGATACCTAAATATCTAAATACAACGCACTTACCGTCTTCGCCTCCTCGAACGACTGAGAACCAGTGGTGTGTACTATTCGGAGCTGACCACGGTTCTTCTTCGACTGCTCAAATTTTTTTCTTGAAGTCATCAGCCTCCCAGTGCGCACACATAGCCTCCTAGGCTAAATCGGAGACTATGCGGGGCTGATGATCTCTGATGGTGGTCCCGGGCTGGTCCTCAACTGTCCGGGCTGCCCTCATTCGCATCTCATACAGCCAGTCAGAGTAATTCGCAGCGACATGATGCTCAATCACATTGTCTCCAGCTGACTAAGAGATGCTCTGGTCAAATCGATAATAAACCTATAATAAAAGTTAATTTAAAATTAGGAACAATTGAAGAAGGCATCCTAATACAACTATGTAGTAATTAATATAATATACTTAACTTGCGTGGAACTCCCGCAAGACAGTCTGCATAAAAGTGGCATCGTACCGCGCATACTGATTGAACCGCATGCACCGTCTCGGGAGATGCATCAAACAGATCGCGTGTAGGGTGTGCTTATCCACCGGGTCTATTATACTACAGAAAAAGTATAACAATATGTGAATCGTGTTTTGCAATATCTAAAATTAATATTACCAATATATTAACACTTACTGATGGGAAGCGACATCCATCGGTACTGTAAGTGGCACTGCCGGCGGACGACCAAAGATACCAAGGTTCGTCCCTCGGTGTCGTCGACGAGGTGCATCTGTAATAATTGAATTTAACTGAATCAATAAACATTGTAACTAATGCAGCTTGAGATATATTTAAATCCTAGACTCGATAAGTACTTACTCGTGCTTGAAGAAGAGCCTCCATCGTGGCTACCGTCTCCAGTACCTGATTGCCCTCCTCGACGACCTCCACTGCTATGTCTAGCCATGAATATCCTACTGTAATAACAAAATATTGGTAGATTATGAATATTAAGGTTTAACAATATGTGGTATGTATTAATATGAATGCTCATTTTCAATTACGCACGTCATCAAACCCATCAGAATCAACTTGTATATCATTCTCGGATTCGGTATCTTCCTCATCCTCGGTTTCGACATGAGTTTCGTCATCGTTATCATACTCAACGACTAAATAATCATTCATGTGTATGTTTGCCTCGACATCCTCATCGTCAGGTACGTCAATAACATCAGCACTCGCCACATCTTCAGCATGGAACACTACGGTAAAAGGTTTGCTAACATCTTCTTGCAACGCTTCATCCATACCATACATGTTATCAGCATTAAATGAACGTGTTTTAGTAGTGAGTACTGTGTACCAGGGGCTACGAATATTTACGACATTTGGAACGTAATACACTTGAGTCGCTTGACTTTCTAACACGAACACGTCATGAGACTATAACACCGACTTGATGTGATGACCCCAAAATAGGTCTATTCCATCAAACCCATTATGAGTCGCCAAATACATGGTACAAAAACAAATACAACTTCAGTAATACAATTATCATGTAAAATACGACAACACATGCAATATCATTTAAAAACTGTGACTCTCATCCAAGACTTGGATAGCATATGAAATGAAGGTTTCTACTAACAAAGTTTCAATCGATAAGTCAAAGTCTAACTTCTCAAGAGTTAAATTTAAACATTGAGCGTAAGCAAGAGAGATAGAATAATGGGTAGAACCGGTATCAAATAAGGTATAAACTTCATAAGAATTTATAATTAACTAACCCGTGCTAACTTCGTTCGGGTTACTCGCTCTTTGAGAAGTCACAAAAAATGCTCTTCTTGAAACCACCGACTTTGTTTTTTCCATATCCACCTTTGGTGCCACCGTCCTAAATGGAATTGATTTTGCTACAGGACAAAATTGAACTATGTGACCGTCTTTTCCACAACTAAAACATATCTTGGAAAGCTGTGAATAGTTTGGACTTATATGTCCCTCCTCTCCGCATCTGTAGCATCTAACTGACGGTCGTTCTCCTCCCCTAGAATTTGTTGCTGGTGCTGACGTCTTTCCGTCATCGGTAAATCTTCTCTTCTTGAAATTTTCACTTTAATCATTTCTTCTATTATCTTGGCCATGATTACCACCGAAGTGGTTACCATTTCTGGTATGATAATTTCCTCCACGATGGTTATCATTGTTCCGATGACCGTTGCCACCAGTAAAATTATTATCGTGTTGTTGCTCGTTATCATTCGACTGGGCTAGATCATTATTGCGCTCCACTAACTGAGCCCTATTCACAACATCTGAATATAAACAAAGTTTGTGAGAAATGAGGTATTGACGTATTTTGGGTTTCAAACCTCGCAGAAACATTTGTGTAATTCGTTCCTCATTATCAACCAAATGGGATGCAAATCGGGATAACTCCGTAAACTTAGCTTCGTACTGTGACACGTTCATATTGTTTTGCTCCAGCTTGATGAACTCAACCTCCTTCATGTGACGAATACTTTCGGGAAAGTACTTGTCATTGAACAATTCTTATAACTTCTCCCAAGACATCTTAACTGTGGCAGGTTGAGTACGCTTTACTGATTCCCACCAATAATCAGCCTCTCCTCGTAACATATAGGTGGCAAAGGGAACTTTTTGCTCCTCGAAACATCCCAAGACATCAAATATCTTGGTGATCTTCTTTATCCACGTCTCTGCCGTAAGTGGTTCTAGCTTTCCCAAAAACTCCGGTGGTCCCAGCTCCTTGAACTGCTTAACGGTGACCAACCATGGGTTGCCATTGTTTCCACCTACATTATGAACATGAGTCTCTCTCGTTTGGTGTTGCATGAATTCTAAAAAGCTCCTAAACGTACCGCCGTTCGTCATTTGGTCGGTGTCGTTGTTCACCTGAGGATTATTGCCATCCTGATGCACATTATCCTGGGTATTGATTGTTGGTAACTCAACGGTCTCATATACTTCATTTCTTATCACAACATTTTTAGATGCTATTTTCAAACATTGCAACAAAACAAGGGTTAATTGACATGTCACATATTATCCCTATACTCTGACCGACCAAAAAAATACCAAACAAACTTAGGTAGGTCATACTAGCGAAGGAATTTACCATCTCTCCCCTCCTAGTTCTAGTCTCACATCTTAGCCAGGGATCATATCCCTAAGCTTTGATACCAACTGTGACGACCCCAAAATAGATCCATTCTATCTAACTCATTATGAGTCGCCAAATACATGGTACAAAAACAAATACAACTTCAGTAATATAATTGTCGTGCAAAATACGACAACACATATACTGTGAGTTTAAATACAACTATTGTCTAATAGACAGTATAAAAACTCAAAAGGGGTCCTCATTACAATTATTGATACGCTATTTCACAGAATAGTGAGGACTACTAATACAACCATCTGGACTGTCAATCCATTCCCCGACTAGTCCCAGCTATATTCTCATTTCCTGAAGAGAACAGTGAAAGAAAGGGTGAGCTCAACTAGCCCAGTAAGAAAATATTATGACTAAAATAATATACAACAAATTATCATTAGTCTTCAACAGGGAAAAATCTGATAAAATATAATAGACAACAAGTTTTAGATCAACACCTGCAGCGGAATAAGCAATCCATTAGAAGAGTCAAGTAGAGAAAGAATTCTACTATCTTCTAAGATTTAAAAGTTTATCATCAATATTTTATCCCTATAAAATCAATCAATATACATCTTGAATCAAATATTCATCTTTGCACTACAAGCCAAAGATATTCATTTGTATCACCAGTTGGTCATGTTCATCTCAATAACTGTTCATCTTTGCACTACGGGCCAAAGATATTCATTAGGTAATCATTCATCTTTGCACTACAGGCCAAAGATATTCATCAGTTAATCATTCATCTTTGCACTACAGGCCAAAGATATTCTGTAATATCATCATTTAGGATTGAGGATGATGAAAAATATATTAAAGAAAACGAATCCAGTGAAATAAAAGATCTTGGGCAAAAGAATCAAAGATAGTAACCATAACAGACATCTTGGGCAAAAGAAGAAAATTTTATTTTTCGGTGAATAGTGCCGTATACGTGAATAGTGTCGTATACGTGAATAGTGCCATATACGTGAATAGTAACTCTGACACCAAAAGATAGAAATTCTATACGAAAAATCATCATGCTTCGTGAATAGTACTCGTGAATAGTAACTCATGAATAGTAACTAGTGAATAGTAACCCCGACATGAAAAGTTTCAAATTTGATAAAAAGTTCCAACCAATATTTCGGCATAATGACATTGAAGAAATAATATCACTTACGAAGAAAATAACATCCCTTACCTCAAAAAGATAATACTTCTGGTTGGAATACTGGATATAGTGCTGAAGGAACTTGCACCGTATAGCAACACTCAAAGTATCAAAATACTCACAAGAATACGCTCGATAATATAGAGAGATAAAGAGAGAAAACTTATGAATTCTGGTGTGATTTTCAATTCTAACTAAGCACCCTATTTATAGGAAAATGCTTAGAACGCCATAGAAGACTAACCTGCTACCTGATGGCTTTACCTGTTACTATTGCCACCCACCACATTTGAAATTCAATTGAGCACATTTCTCACCAACCAATTCTAGAATTTTCCAAAATGTTTTATCATTTAAACAATAATCAGAAACTTTAATAATTCATAGAAAATAGCCCATTTGTCAGAAAAATATGAATTTTATGTTCATTCCACACGAAATCGAATTCTCTACAACTTTGTAGCTTTGAGTTTTTCCAAATTCCAAATAGAAAAATACCCGAAATCCACAAACGGATGATTTTTAAATACTTCCAATCCGACAAAATACTGATAAAACATCTCAGCATTAATTCCTTCATTAATAACCACATAAATAAATCCATAATTTATATCCACATAAAATAAATATTTCCTTATTATCATATGAATTAATAATTAATTATTCATAAATAATATTACTGAATCATATTTATGACAACCAGGCTGTTCCTAGGAAAGAGTGGGCTTTCCGATAAGGATTTTTCCTTACTGGCGCGCAATTAGGTGGCCAAACCTCTCATTGACGGAACTTTATAGACATTGCCAATAATGCTATCTAATAATATTATTCAATTAATATGAATTATTGATCTGATAATGGAGATACTGTGCAGTGATAATTATTGAACAACAATAATATAAAATATCAACACAACAATTATTGAATCAATAAAATAAAATATTGAACAGTAACTACTGTGACAATTATTGAGTAGTGTCTTCTTACGTAAGGATCAATAATTCAACAATACTATGCAATATAGTGTGCTACTGTGCAACCACGAGTATTATTGTATTTTAACCACCGGGTATTCCAACAGTGTTAACGGTAATAACAACACCGTTATTTATAACAACCCAAACTTTGTCATTTTCTTCATCCGACAGTTATCCATTATGGGGCCCACAAATGGATGCGACGTCGTACGAATATTCCCCGACAGAAAGAATATTCAACGACCAAACGAATATTTCCCGACACAATGAATATTTTATTACCACTTGCTTATTTTGCAAAATTTGCACATTTCACCCATAACCAAAGTATTATATCAAATTAACACCTTATTATTCACAATAATAAATAGAGGAAATTCGATTTTATTCATTCAAAAGTTGGGGTCTTACAACCTTCCCTCCTTATGAAATTTCATCCTCGAAATTGACGTACGTAGCTGGTGTATCGAAAAGGTGAGGATACCTCGCTTTTATTTTTGATTCCAACTCCCAGATCATTTCTTTAATAGAATGGTTTCTCCACAAAACCTTAACTTGTGGTATAACCTTCGTGTATAGGACATGCTCTTTTCTATCCAAGATCTTAATAGGTACCTCCTCGTACGTTAAATCTTCGGCTATCTCGTCTGGTTCTAATACAATAATGTAGTTTGGGTCGTCCACATATTTACGTAACATCGATACGTGAAAAACGTTATGAACACGTGGCATACTTAGCGTTAAGGCGAGTCGATAGGCCACAGTTCCTACTTGATCGAGGAGTTCAAATAAATCGAAGGCTTGAGCTTTCTTCTCTTCATCGACTCTTACTTCTAGAATAACGCATTCTTGCACCTTTTTCTTTATATTCATCAGCTCCAATGTGTAGCTTGAGCGATTTTAACTTTATCGTTTAAAGTCGATTCTACTCGTATATTCGTTATCTTCACGTGGGTCCCTGGAGTCTTTAACTCTATCTTCATCATTTGTAAGTCATATATAATGGATTTTTTTTGTGTTAACAACATCGCACTCGTAAACGCATACGATCTTCTATTTAACGCGTCAGCTACCACTTTCATTTTCCCACGATGGTATTGAATGGTACGATCATAATCTTCAACAGCTCGAGCCAGCGTCTTTGGCGCATTATACGTTCGTTTTGGTTGAAAAAATATTTAAGGGTTTTAGAAATGGGCTTTGTACTGGGGTCAATACAAAATTCGATTTCACACTCTAGGGGTAGGCTAAGAAGTCCTTCGAGAATACGTCAGGAGATTTATTAACAATAGAAATATCATTTAAAAACTGTGACTCTCATACAAGACTTGGATAACACATGAAATGAAGGTTTCTACTAACGAAGTTTTAATCGATAAGTTAAAGTCTAACTTCTCTAGAGTTAAATTTAAACATTGAGTGTAAGCAAGAGAGGTAAAATAATGGGTAGAACGGTATCTAATAAGGTATAGACTTCACAAGAATTTATAATTAACTAACCCGTGCTAACTTCGTTCGGGTTACTCTCTCTTTGAGAAGTCACGAAAAACGCCCTTCCTGAAACCACCGACTTTGTTTTGTCCGTATCCACCTTTGGTGCCACCGTCCCAACTGGACTTGATTTTACTACAGGACAAAATTGAGTTATGTGACCGTCTTTTCCACAACTACAACATATCTTGGAAAGCTGTGAACAGTTTGGACTTATATGTCCCTCCTCTCCGCATCTGTAGCATCTAACTGACGGTCGTTCTCCTCCCTTAGAATTTGTTGCTGGTGCTGGTGCTGACGTCTTCCCGTCATCGGTAAATCTTCTCTTCTTGAAATTTCCACTTGAATCATTTCTTCTATTATCTTGGCCATGATTACCACCGAAGTGGTTACCATTTCTGGTATGATAATTTCCTCCATGATGGTTATCATTGTTTCGATGACCGTTGCCACCGGTACGATTATTATCGTGTTGTTGCTCGTTATCCTTCGGTTGGGCTGGCTTATTATCGCGCTCCACTAACTGAGCCCTATTCATAACATCTGAATATAAACAAAGTTTATGAGAAATGAGGTATTGACGTATTTCGGGTTTCAAACCTCACAGAAACATTTGTGTCATTCGTTCCTCATTATCAACCAAATGGGGTGCAAATCGAGATAACTCCGCAAACTTAGCTTCGTACTGCGACACGTTCATATTGTTTTGCTCCAGCTTGATGAACTCAACCTCCTTCATGTGACGAATACTTTCGGGAAAGTACTTGTCATTGAACAATTCTTGGAACTTCTCCTAAGACATCTTCAGTGCGGCAGGTTGAGTACGCTTTACCGATTCCCACCAGTAATCAGCCTCTCCTCGCAACATATAGGTGGCAAAGGGAACCTTTTGCTCCTTGGAATATCCCAAGACATCAAATATCTTGGTGATCTTCTTTATTCATGTCTTTCCCGTAAGTGGTTCTGGCTTTCCCAAAAACACCGGTGGTCCCTGCTCCTTGAACTGCTTAGCGGTAACCAACCATGGGTTGCCATTGTTTCCACCTACATTATGAACAGGAGTCTCTCTCGTTTGGTGTTGCATGAATTCTAAAAAGCTCCTAAACGTACCGCCGTTCGTCATTTGGTCGGTGCCGTTGTTCACCTGAGGATTATTGCCATCCTGATGCACATTATCCTAGGTATTGATCGTTGGTGACTCAACGGTCTCATATACTTCATTTCTTATCACAACATTTTTAGATGCTATTTTCAAACACTGTAACAAAACAAGGGTTAATTGACATGTCACGTATTATCCTTATACTCTGACCGACCAAATAAATACCAACCAAACTTAGGTAGGTCATACTAGTGAAGGAATTTACCATCTCTCCCCTCCTAGTTCTAGTCTCACATCTTAGCCAGGGATCATATCCCTAAGTTTTGATACCAACTGTGACGACCCCAAAATAGATCCATTCTATCTAACTCATTATGAGTCGCCAAATACATGGTACAAAAACAAATACAACTTCAGTAATATAATTGTCGTGCAAAATACGACAACACATATACTATGAGTTTAAATACAACTATTGTCTAATAGACAGTATAAAAACTCAAAAGGGGTCCTCATTACAATTATTGATACGCTATTTCACAGAATAGTGAAGACTACTAATGCAACCATCTGGACTGTCAATCCATTCCCCAACTAGTCCCAGCTATATTCTCATTTCCTGAAGAGAACAGTGAAAGAAAGGGTGAGCTCAACTAGCCCAGTAAGAAAATATTATGACTAAGATAATATACAAAAAATTATCATTAGTCTTCAACAGGGAAAAATCTGATAAAATATAATAGACAACAAGTTTTAGATCAACAACTGCAGCGGAATAAGCAATCCATTAGAAGAGTCAAGTATAAAAAGAATTCTACTATCTTCTAAGATTTAAAAGTTCACCATCAATATTTTATCCCTGTAACATCAATCAATATACATCTTGAATCAAATATTCATCTTTGCACTACAGGACAAAGATATTCATTTGTATCACCAGTTGGTCATGTTCATCTCAATACATGTTCATCTTTGCACTACTGGCCAAAGATATTCATTAGGTAATCATTCATCTTTGCACTACAGGCCAAAGATATTCATCAGTTAATCATTCATCTTTGCACTACAGGCCAAAGATATTCAGTAATATCATCATTTAGGACTGAGGATGATGAAAAATATATTAAAGAAAACGAATCCAGTGAAATAAAAGATCAAATATTAGGAATTCGTATTACAGTTTATCCAAGATCAATAATACTCCATAATAACCAATTTTAAAGTAAAATTCAAGAATAAAGATAAAACATGGATACAATCAAAGATAGTAACCATAATAGACATCTTGGACAAAAGAAGAAAATTTTATTTTTCGGTGAATTGTGCCGTATATGTGAATAGTGCCGTATACGTGAATAGTAATTCCGACACCAAAAGATAGAAATTCCACAAGAAAAATCATCATGCTTCGTGAATAGTACTCGTGAATAGTAACTCATGAATAGTAACTCGTGAATAGTAACTCATGAATAGTAACCCCGACATGAAAAGTTCTAAATTTGATAAAAAGTTCCAACCAATATTTTGGTATAATGATATTGAAAAAATAGTATCACTTACGAAGAAAATAACATCCCTTACCTCAAAAAGATAATACTTCTGATTGGAATACTGAATATAGTGCTGAAGGAACTTGCACCGTATAGCAACACTCAAAGTATCAAAATACTCACAAGAATACGCTCGATAATATAGAGAGAGAAAGAGAGAAAACTTATGAATTCTGGTGTGATTTTCAATTCTAACTAAGCACCCTATTTATAGGAAAATGCTTAGAACGCCATAGAAGACTAACCTGCTACCTGATGGCTTTACCTGTTACTATTGCCACCCACCACATTTGAAATTCAATTGAGCACATTTCTCACCAACCAATTTTAGAATTTTCCAAAATGTTTTATCATTTAAACAATAATCAGAAACTTTAATAATTCATAGAAAATAGCCCATTTGTCAGAAAAATATGAATTTTATGTCCATTCCACACGAAATCGAATTCTCTACAACTTTGTAGCTTTGAGTTTTTTCAAATTCCAAATAGAAAAATACCCGAAATCCACAAACGGATGATTTTTAAATACTTCCAATCCGACAAAATACTGATAAAATATCTCAGCATTAATTCCTTCATTAATAACCACATAAATAAATCCATAATTTATATCCACATAAAATAAATATTTCCTTATTATCATATGAATCAATAATTAATTATTCACAAATAATATTACTGAATCACATTAATGACAACCAGGCTGTTCCTAGGAAAGAGTGGGCTTTCCGATAAGGATTTTTCCTTACTGGCGCGCAATTAGGTGACCAAACCTCTCATTGACGGAACTTTATAGACATTGCCAATAATGCTATCTAATAATATTATTCAATTAATATGAATTATTGATCTGATAATGGAGATACTGTGCAGTGATAATTATTGAACAACAATAATATAAAATATCAACACAACAATTATTGAATCAATAAAATAAAATATTGAACAGTAACTACTGTGACAATTATTGAGTAGTGTCTTCTTACGTAAGGATCAATAATTCAACAATACTATGCAATATAGTGTGCTACTGTGAAACCACGAGTATTATTGTATTTTAACCACCGGGTATTCCAACAGTGTTAACGGTAATAACAACACCGTTATTTATAACAACCCAAACTTTGTCATTTTCTTCATCCGACAGTTATCCATTATGGGGCCCACAAATGGATGCGACGTCGTACGAATATTCCCCGACAGAAAGAATATTCAACGACCAAACGAATATTTCCCGACACAATGAATATTTTATTACCACTTGCTTATTTTGCAAAATTTGCACATTTCACCCATAACCAAAGTATTATATCAAATTAACACCTTATTATTCACAATAATAAATAGAGGAAATTCGATTTTATTCATTCAAAAGTTGGGGTCTTACACTTGATATCCACGGTTGTGATCCTATTACGATCAACTTTAACCCCCTTTTCAATATCAAACCAGCTACACTTAAATGTAACTACCTTGTTGCCCCCGTGATAATTAAGCACAACCACATCCTATAAACGACCATAGTAATTGGACTCAGAATCTTGGTAGCAGCTTCCTAACACCACAACCCCAGAATTAACCAATTTGAGTTCATTCAAGTCATCTACTCTAAATATGTACCCATTCACGATGCAACCAGGAAAAGAACTAACAACTTTGTAAGGTCCTTGGATGACATCTATAAAACGTGCAAAAGTGTTCTTCGCTTCAACCACTATTGGAAATTAGTAGGGCAATAATCATCGACCAACATCCCAACACTACTAGAAAAACAAGAATACGTGACGGAATTTTGTGACCGTTTTTAAAAACAATCACAAAAGATAGTAATTTGTGATGGACTTTTTAAGCAATCACAAAATAATAGTATATATGATGGCTCTTAGTGATGACCAATTTTGTCATCAATGTATTATAATTGTGATGACCATGTCAATCACACAAATTTTTTCACGCAAAATAAATTTTCTTTTTGTGATGCACTAAGTCATCACTTATAGATATACCCTTTTTGTGATTGCATTTAAGTTATCACTAATATTTTAATATAAGAAATAATCAAAATAATATTTTATGACGGTCGGGTACAATCATTAAAAGATAGATTTTTGTGACGACTTTTATTTGCAATTACAAAAAGAATGTATTTTATGATGGAATTTTCAAGCCGTCACAAAACAATAAAATATATGATGGCTCTTAGTGATGACTAATTTTACCATCATTATAGAGTATTTATGATTGCCATTGCAATCACCAAATCTTATTTAGAAGTAATTTTGTTTAGTAAGTCAACTCATATATGTTTCCTTTTATAATTTGTTTTAAAATTATAATCATGATCTGGACTTTGGTGTAGTGGTAATACTCGTTATTTAGTTTACAAATGGGAGAGGGTTCGAATCCTACAAGTATCGTTTGATACAATTAATATAGTGAAATAAATTATACGTAATTATAGATTCACGTTCTTACATTTGATCCCTAAAGTCTTATTTTTTTGTGATGACTTTGACAATCACAATAGATTATATGTTAATGTGATTATATTAATCATCACAAAAGCACTAAGCGTTTGCGTGATTGCCAAAACCATCACGTAAAACCTTTCATGATGGGCGTATACAAGACGACCATTGTGATGCTTAAAGCCATCACGTAAACCTTTCGTGATGATTTTTCTACTTTTGTGATGGATTTTGGCCATCACAAATGACCATTTTTTTAGTAGTGCAACTGGATCATAGTTTTTGACATATGAATCCCGTGGAATTGGTTGTTCCATAATATTTTCAATCACTTTTGATTCCCTGTGATGAGTCCATACACAAATCCATGGGAAAATAAGTCAAATTTAATCTCGTCGACTTTCTTCCAAATCAGGTTTTTACACTTGACACACGGGCATCACATCTTCCCGTTCGGATCATCCGTATGTTCTAGTGCTTTGTTCAAGAAATCTGACACCCCTACACGATAAGCTGCGACTAATCCCCTCCCATCACTAGGTATACTACGGAACATCCAACTCGGTCGGCTGACATTTTTAACTACACAGAAGATGTATTCAGTTAATTTGGAAATTTATGCATGAATTAGATAAGGACGTGACATGGATAAGGCTTCTATCCCGTTATTGGATGCGTCTCGTCACTAGTGCAAACACAATGAGTACGTTTCATTAGTTTCAAGAAAATTTTGACAGCACCTCCCCATGGTCTCCAAGCACACGAAATAGACTACGATAACTTAATCTGCTCTCAATGCACTCGGAGAAAATATAGAAATAACAGTCAAAAAATCCTCAAAATAAAAAAAACGTACTATTTCGTATTGGCACCGGCCTAAGTGAGAGACGTAACATCCAATAATAGTCCCAAACTGGGACTGTTCGACATTCCCTCCTACTGAGTGAATGTTAAACGGGTTTCTAAGTTTATTGAAAATTGTGGCAAACTAAGTAAATGCTACTTAGTTTATTTTACCAATGATGATAATTAAACTAAGTAAATGGTACTTACTATATGAGAATTGTTATTTGGAATCTATAGAGACTACTTGAGTCGGCAATACAGAAAAAAAAGGGTCGTAGTTCCTGTTTGTGTCCTATACTCGAATAATAAAGTTAATTGAATTACTGCAGACATTCCTCACTGTTCTATCATAACAGATGACAACATCCCGAAGGAGTTCCATTAAGCTATTGAACAAAGTTTCAGGTTAAGCAAACCTCTAAATGAACGAACGATCACTTCTCAGCCAGGAATGAATCATCTCCCCATACGAGTCCAATTCATTCCTAGCAAAGAAGTGATCGTTCGCTAATCTAGAAGGTTGCTTAACCTAGAACTTTTTTCAACAACTTAATGACACTACTTCCGGATGTTGCCATCTGTTATGATGGAACAATGAGGAATGTCTGCAGCAATTCAATTAACTTTACAATTCGAGTATAGGACACAAACAGGAACTACGACCCCTTACAGATGATATATATTTTAAAAATCCAACATTATTTTAAAAATTAATTTAATATATTTTTAAATTTAAAATAATTAGAATGAATTTCTGTAAGTTTAACCACTACAATAATATTAGATACCGTAAATTAATTATTTAAAAAATATTACTCATCGTAATTTTTTTTATTATTTTATAACCTATAATAAATAATCTTCATTATAAATGTCTCAAATTAATTTTTAAAAATTAGTAATGATCTTATTAAAATATATATTAATAAATAAAACAGTACTTACAGATATGTGCATGCATGTGAGTAGTGTTGTGCAACATGACAAAATATATTTGCCTGCCGCTAGAGGCTCATGCCGCAGGGGCTAAGTATATAAAGGAGGGGCAGTTCGGTAACTAATAAGCAATTTTGGGATTAAAGGGTTGCCGCTACAGCCTGTAGCGGCAGGGGGGAATTGTTTAATCTGAACCATTAAATGTATGAATCGACGGATGAAAACTTGGTTTGCTGAACAGTGTTTATGGCAAACGTTTGTCACGGATTATTACCCTATATATATATATATATATATATATATATATATATATATATCAGGTCCGGACCTCCCGGACGGGAGAAAATCCGGACCCAAATTTTTTTTTTTTTTTTTTTTGTAGAACAACTAAAAAAATAATAATTATGGAACTGAAATTTTTCAATAATACAGTGTTTTGGGTGTGTTTTTAATACCTACACCAACCAATGTATGTACAGTCTGCCCAGACTGTACAGACATGTTTCGTTATAGACATCCAAATCACACCCAAAACACTGTATAATGTAAAAATTTCAATTCCATAAATTTATTTATTTATTTTTTTAGTTATTTCCAAAAAAAAAAGCAAAAAAAAAAAAAAAAAGGTCCGGATTTTAAACCTGTCCGGGAGTCCGGACAGGATCCGGCCTCTATATATCATCTGTAATTTAGTTTTATTTCATTTCATGACTGTGGAAGAGAGAGCAAACATGTATCACTTGATGACATAGTAAGAGACTGAAAACTTTTTTGGCTACCACCATTGTACTATCTTTATCCTGATAAAAGAATTAAGTATTGAATTAGGCTTAAGCCAAACTTTAATTAGAAGAGAAAACATACAGGACTATTGTGAATATAATAATTATTAAATTAATTTAATTATATGGGTATCATATTTTAGCTTTCACCAT
The DNA here is from genome assembly GCA_020205505.1 of Panax japonicus. NCBI lineage: Eukaryota > Viridiplantae > Streptophyta > Magnoliopsida > Apiales > Araliaceae > Panax > Panax japonicus. The sequence goes on from CM035111.1 coordinate 38,215,163, forward strand.
AATATTGATGCGTCAAACATACTTAATAATTTATGGATTTTTTTATAATTACCTCTCAAGGAACTTTTCTTCTATAACATGTTACTCCGGTCAAACCTTTCACTATTATACCAATTCCATGTGTACCGGGTGCCCTGCACGTAGTTTTACCCAAAAAAGAAGCTGACCATTTCTTTTTCGCACTGGCCAAATAGTATAAATAGCAAGCTCATCTTCTTACATACAATATCTCAGTTATCTCCTTCCCAAACAAAGCAAAAACACAAACCAAAAAGCTTCATTCTTCAAACCTCAAGTATCAGAAAGATATGAAGATTCCAAGTTTTATGCTGCTTGCTTTTGTTCTTTTGTCAACTTTTTCACAGCAAACTACGGCATATTCTCAAGAAAATTTTCATAAATGCCTTAAACAGGCTTCTTCAAACTCCGAATCCATTTCCAAAGTCATTTACACCCCAACCAACTCATCCTACACATCCGCCTAACAATCTTCGATTTGCATCATCCGCTACACCTAAACCCCTAGTCATTGTTCAACCCGTCGACGCAACCCAAATCCAAACGGTTATTTATTGCTCCAAGAAACATGGCATGGAGATTCGGATTCGAGGCGGTGGTCATGATTTTGAAGGTCTTTCTTACGTATCAAGAAACCCGTTTGTCGTGCTTGATATGATTAATCTTCGATCAATCAATGTGGACCCTGTAACTGCAACTGCATGGGTTCAATCAGGTGCAACTCTAGGTGAACTTTACTATGAAATCACCAAGAAAAGTAAAACCCTAGGGTTTCCGGGTGGTGTTTGGTCAAACGTTGGCATTGGTGGACTAATTAGTGGTGGAGGCTACGGCACGTTAAGACGGAAGTACGGTCTTGCTGCTGACAACGTCATTGATGCAAGATTGATAGACGTTAATGGAAGAATCCTTAATAGAAAATCAATGGGTGAAGATCTATTTTGGGCTATTAGAGGAGGTGGTGCTTCTAGCTTTGGAGTCATTCTTTCTTGGAAGATAAAGCTAGTTCCTGTCCCGGAAATTGTGACTGTTTTTCAAGTAGATAGAACATTGGAACAAGATGCAACTGAAATAGTTCATAAGTGGCAATCTGTTGCTCCTAAGCTTCCAAAAGATTTAGAAATCAGAATTGTAGCAAATACTATACGAAAAGGCGCACCTAGTGTGCCTAGTAGAACGACACTTGACATTGATTCAAGTACATATCAAGATGATAAAACAGTCCGTCTAAGATTTGTGGGAATGTTCCTTGGTGGAATAGACACACTACTTCCATTGATGCAAAAAAGATTCCCCGAGTTAGGCTTGAAGAGAGAAAATTGCAACGAAGTTAGTTATATCCAATCAGTGCTGCTTTTTTCTCTATTTTCAGCTGATGAATCTGTTGATATTTTGCTAAACAGAACTTCGTTTAAGATTCCGTTTAAAGCAAAATCCGGCTTTGTGGATAAACCAATTTCAAGAAAAGGCTTAGAAGGTATTTGGAAAATGCTGCTCAAAGGTGAACCCGAAACGACAAATATGATCTTGACATCGTACGGAGGAAGAATGGATGAGATTTCAGAATCCGCGATTCCATTTCCACATTGAGCTGGAACATTGTATATGATGTACATGAGGGTGCTTATGGATGGAGACACAACCAAGGCTATGAATTGGATCAAAAGCTTATATAAATACTTGACTCCACATGTTACTAAAAAACCAAGAACTGCATATGTAAACTATAATGATCTTGACTTGGGGGTGAACAATCAGAATGGTCTAACGAGCTATTCACAAGCAAGTAAATGGGGTAAAAAGTACTTCAAGAATAATTTCGACAGATTGGTTCAGGTGAAGTCACGAGTTGATCCTGGTAACTTCTTCAGGCACGAGCAGAGTATACCTCCGGTTTCTTCGAAACTTTTAGATTAGAAATGTTAGTTTCTTTGCTAGCGAAAAAATTCATTTATTTGTTCATTGGTTTATGGCCTTTAAATACAGACAAAATTGTAATCAAATTCCTTAATTGTTCTATTTATTCATTTTTTTCAATTTTTGTTTCGTTGATCTACTACAATTATGGTTGTACTTACAAACACTTCGAACGTATGAAACTTTTGCAAATTATTGGAACATTAATTGTATTAAATTTACATGTGTGGGTGAAGGTATAATTAGATCATATATACCTCTACAAACACTTCCCTATAACGCCTTAGGCAGTTGTTGTGCTTAATCTCTTCATTGTGTACCATCTTATCGTCTTTTTGCTTGTAGTTCCGCTTCTATGTAAGATTATTTTTAATGCAAGTAGATGAGTTTATCACATATGCATAAACAGATATATTCCTTTATGATTATATTTTTTTTTTATTTGTAAAGGCACTAATTTAATGGGTGTTTATATGTAACAGTACTGTGTGCTAGATTAATTATTAAATAAATTGTGAAGATGATATTTCCTCAATATTTAAGATATCATCTAGTAATCTACTCGCCGATGATGAGGAACTTCTATGTAAGTACTATATATATATATATATATATATATATATATATATATATATATATATATATATATATATATATATATAGAGTCCGGATCCAGTCCGGGATCCCGGACTCTACTAAAATACGGACCTTTTTTTTTTTTTTTTTTTTTTTGTTTTTTTTTTTTTGAAACAACAAAAAAAAAAAAAAAAAAATTTATGGAATTGAAATTTTTCCATAATACAGTGTTTTGGGCGTGATTTGGATGCCTATAACGAAATATGTCTGTACAGTCTGGGCAGACTGTACATACATTGGTTGGGGTAGGTGTTAAAAACACACCCAAAACACTTTATTTTGGAAAAATTTCAGTTCCATAATTTTTTTTTTTTTTTTTTTTAGTTGTTCTACCAAAAAAAAAAAAAAAAAAAAAAAAAAATTTTGGTCTGGATTTGATCAGGTCCGGGAGTCCGGACCTGATCAGTGTTGTATATATATATATATATATATATATATATATATATATATATATATATCATCTGTAATTTAGTTTTATTTCATGATTGTGGAAGAGAGAGCAAACATGTATCACTTGATGACATTGTAAGAGACTAAAAACTTTTTTGGCTACCACCATTGTACTATCTTTATCATGATAAAAGAATTAAGTATTGAATTAGCCAAACTTTAATTAGAAGAGAAAACATACAGGACTATTGTGAATATAATAATTATTAAATTAATTTAATTATATGGGTATCATATTTTAGCTTTCACCATAATATGGATGCGTCAAACATCCTTAATAATTTATGGATTTTTTTATAATTACCTCTCAAGGAACTTTTCTTCTATAACATGTTACCTTGCATTCAAAATCATTCAATTCTCTGTTTGACATTTTCATTACATTAGTTATAATTATTATGTTTGATTCTCTCTCCAATATCCATATATGCATTTTTTTCTTGCATGAGATGTGTAGGTATAGAAATCGTACCTTACTAGGATTAGGGTTTCGTGTTGACTGAGGAGGAGAGAAATTCGCAAAGAGTACGGTCTTGATTGAGTGGTTGAAGAGGGGAGAAGAACAGATAAGCAATTGCTCGAGTAACACGTGACAGTACTCTTAGGATTCAAGAGTCTTCTTCAAAGTCTTCAGTTCAGAGAGAATCAAAAGTCCCCTTCTATTGAAATGAAGGGAGGTATTTATAGAGTTTCCTGGAAAATGGTCACGTGCCTGGCACATGTCTGGGTCTTGTGCATGGCATGTGATTTCAGTAAAAATTCCAGAAATACCCTTAGTTACTTAAGTAATGCCTAAATCATCCTGTCCTTCTAGTCACCAATCCAATCCCTCAATCAATTCCAAAATCGAGTTCTCCATGAGCCTTCTACCTCGGGACACGTGGAGACTTCTACCAGTTCATTTAATTCTTTAGATCACACGTGAGCCCTAATTTTGTACTCGGACTCACATTTGCCCCCTGCACGTGAGTCACACCTTCGGAGTGACGATCATGCAAAAATATTTCGAGTCTTTGAATCATGCTTCAAATTTTCTGAACAATCCGCGGAGCTCGATCTTGCAAACCTCGTAAAAAAAATCTTATGAGAAAGAAACCCTAAGAGAACTCTCCCAAAATATCTTGAAAATCTTTTATCAAATTTGTTTCCAAATTTTTGCTCACTCAAATTAAATCTAAAAACTTGTCAATCAAAGAATTAGTTGCAACACTTAATAATATATATAAATTATTCATAATTCGTAAATGAAGATGCATAATAGAATATTTGACAATATGCATTAATTAGAAAGACAAATGCCACAGTAAAATATGCCTCAAGAAGAATTTGGTTTTTGTGGGTAAAAACTAGTGACATCATATAAATAAAACATTAGGATATATAAATATATATTCTATTAACAAAAACAGTGCTTAACACGTTTTATTTTAATATAATATTTATTTATTTATTTATTTTGAAATTGGTTCAAACTTCTTCAAACACCCACAATTAGAGTTCTAACATAAAATAATTTCACAAATATTGATCCTTGTAGAATAACAAGTTTAGTAGGATACATACTCTGTATTTCATTGTGTATATATAGAAAGGAAAGGACTATGTTTCTTCTTTGTGATTGATGAAGTAATACAATATCAGTAGTATTGTATTGGAGAGAAGATTTAAGAAGCTAATCCGGAAAAAAGAAAGGTGCGCCTTATTTTATTTTTTTAAGTTCAGGTAAAAAAAGGAAAACTTTCTTTTATCATTTACATATATCAAAGTGGGACGGTACTGAAAGATGATGTGATTAATAAGAGGACGTTATATATATATATATATATATATATAGAGAGAGAGAGAGAGAGAGGATCCTCCGGACTGGTTCTAAAATCCTGACACAATTTTTTTTTTGTTTTTTTTTTTGTAACAACTAAAAATAAATAAATTATGGAATTGAAATTTTTACATAATACAGTGTTTTGGGTGTATTTTTAATACCTATACCAACCAATGTATGTACAGTCTGCCCAGACTGTACAAAAATATTTTGGTATAGGCATCCAAATCACACAAAAAACACTGTATTATGTAAAAATTTCAATTCCATAATTTTTTTTAGTTGTTTCAAAAAAATACAAAACAAAAATGGTTCGGATTTTATAGAGTCAGGAATCCCAAACTGAATCCGGACTCATATATATATATATATATATATATATATATATATATATATATATATTGATCCTGTTATTATTCAGAGGGGGAGTACCTCATTAATCATGCTATTACTCAGAGGCTATGAGACCTACACGCTAGCCAACTGCGCCACCACCCCTGTACCATTATATGTATATAACCCCATGGTTTTGGTTTCAGTACTGTAATGTTTTTTGTGTTTTTTTTGTTTTGTTTTCTTTTGGCAGGCTCTATTATTTTATATTTATATAGACAAACCTCAATTCTTCTGCACTTCCACAGCATTAACGTAATGAGTCAAAATCACATATAATATAAGGGCTATATGTATATACACAGCTGTGTATTACACAGTAGGTCTAGGACGACAGATTTTTTGGGTTATAGCGATGGTAAACTGTCGCCATAGCCCAGAATAGCTATGACGACGGGTTAAACCGTCGCTATAGCCTACTGTGTAATACACAGCTGTGTACACATATTTTTTCCATAATATAATTAGTAACTTATAAGACCCATAAACTTTTGGTTCACACCGACGCGGTGACCTTTTTTTATTTTTTTTATTTTTATAATTAAATATAAATCAAGAATTGACCCAAAAAGTCTTCTTTTTTTTTTTAATTTAAAAGAAAGACTTACTTTTAAGAAATTTCAAGCGGCACTTCGTTCTGATCAATTAAACAACGAATCAAGAAAGGAAGCGAGGTACCGTAGTTGGACCATTCTGGACGGGCGAACCCTAGTAGGGATCGAATCTCAGGGTGGCTGAACCTTAGGAGGCTGAATCTCAATGTGGTGGAATCCCGAGGTGACCGAACCCTAGAGGGTTTTCTGTCGTTTGATAATTTTGTTTCTTCCTCTTTTTAGGTGTACGTAATCTCTCTTTTCTGGGCTAAATCTTCTTATTCGAGTTCAGACTTTTTCGCACCGGACATTGTCAAAAGAAGATTGTTTTTAAGACGACCTCGTTTGTTCGGTATTCATAATTTCTCTTTTACCATGATAAGTACTATATTTCGAATGCTTTCCACTTCATTTTCCTGTTTCATAGAATTCTCATATTAAATCCCTCTTGTTGTAGACCAACTCTAACGAACATTCTGCAGACCCGAAAACTACTAAGGATATCCCCTTCATTAGCGAGTGGGGAAAAGCTCCCTTCTTTGGGCCTTTTGACGATTTCTGGGAACGAACGGAGAAGTTTGATCATGCAACTTTTCATCCACCTGACAAAGGGGGTGTATTTTTATATGCTGCAGCTGGCGAAAGTGCAGATAGCTTTCCCTGGTCTTCTCACATTCTCCGCATGTGCATCGAAAAACAGGAGTATCCTTTCAGTCCCATTCGCTTCCTGTCTAACTCATCTAGCCGCCTTCAGGGATGGCAACCTTGGGCCGACGAGATCCTCAAGAATTTTGATTATGTGAAGTTACTGGACAAAGCTGGGATTCTGTGTTGTGTTCAATTATGTAGAGATTTTCGTATCCAACAGGACTATGACGCCCTTACCCTATTGATTTCACGATGGTGTTCTTCTACATATACATTTGTCACCGCTTGGGGGGGAGTTCACCCCTACTCTAGAGGATGTCTATGCCATTTACCAGTAATTCTTTTTTCTGTTTTGTATATTCATCCTCATTTTTCTTGGGTTATGTATTTATTTTGAACTATATTTTGTAGCCTTCCTGCTGCTGCTTCAGCTTCTTATGGTTCATCCAGCATGTCCCTTAGGGATACCGAATGTGTCGCGTATTTGACAGAAGCTTTTAAGCGGACTTCCAATTACACCACGAGGTTCCAAGGCAATATAATCCTTTCAGAATTTGAGACACCCAACCATCCGAAGACTTCCTGGCTATCTTGGGTCCGTTATTTCTTTCGAGATTACAAGTCTGGCCACTGGAATAGTTCTGTTTATAGAGAGTTTGTTCTTGCTCTTCATAAGGAACCTTGTCCTTTTCCTTTAGCTGCATATCTAGCTATGTGGTTGTCCCACTTTATCTTCCCTGGGTTACCTATGGACGGTCCCTCAACCCGTATGTTTAGCATAGTGGCTTTGTTGTCTCGTGGTCTGGATGTTCCTCTTGCTGCTCTCTTTTTGGGAACCTTGTATCGTCGCTTGGATGAAACTGTTCTTTCCATGAGAGAATCTGTCGGAAGGTACCCCTTTTCAATTTCGCTCATTTATTATATTTATTATATATATATATATATATTGCTTAACAATATTTCTTTCATTTATTTAGGTATGAAGTGAATTGCTTCGTTCCATGCTCCTTTCTTCAGATCTTCCTCTTCGAGCACTTTTGGGGCCATTCTACATCTGTCCCAGAAACGAAGGAAATATCCATCCCCTTTTTCATCGCCCAATATTGTTCCCTGCAACGCTCGCTGGATTGATCATAGGATTACTTCAAATTTGCGGCTTTATATTGATAACTTTTCCTGTTTCACTGCGCGTCCATACACCATTATTCCAGAGGGAGGTTCTCTGCCTCGTTTATATAAGAGGGACTTTCGTTATTTTTCAAATGTCAGGGAATTGAGTGGTTCTTCACTTTCTTGGTTCATATTCCTCCGAGCTGCGGAACTAAAATAAGAATGTCAATAACATGTCTGCTCAATAGTGTTTTGCAGTATGGTATTCCTTAACTGAATCAAGATTGTATCCCTAATTTCTCTAAAAGTACTTCATACTACACATATACTCTAGAAAATGGCATTCACAAATTCACAAATAAAAATAGGAAATAGTTCAGCTTCACTCCCCAATTTGATTTAAAATTTTCACTTCTTCCATAAAATTTTTGTTTGCCAACCTCTCATCCTGCAACAAAAACACCAAATCAAAAATATCTTAACCAAGCAAAATACACAACCCATAAAAATATTATAAGCAACTAGTGAAAAATTGATTTTTCCTACAAAAATCTTTAGCTGCTTCATTAATCTCAACTACCTTTTCAATCTAAAGTTTTCATCATATAAACCTTTCGCTTCTTGCTTCAAGTATTTGTTTTCTTGAATCACCTTCTCAACACAAGCCTGCAACAAAACCAAAAACACCAAATCAGAAATATCTCAACTAAATGAAATATACAAAATAAAAAAAATGGTAAAAATTATACAAATTACAAATTAAAAAAAATGGTAAAAATGGTAAATAAAATGGTAAATAAAATATACAAATTACAAAAAAAGAAATATCTCAACACGCGATGTACCTAGTAAAAAATTAAAACAGCAACTTGGGCAAAAAAGTTAGAGCTACTTACGAACAAAAATGGTGAAATATGGAAGATCTAGCTCCATGCCACTTCTTGAATTGGCGTCAGATTAAGATCAAAAACTGGTTCTTGCAAACGAACATTGTGTGTTATATGTGGACTCGAGCAATCCTCCTACAAGTTTGAGAAATAAAAAAGTTGAAATTATCATCCATAACAAAATCAATCAAGTAAAGTACAAGCATATATATAAAAGTTTAAATTACTATATTAGAATTAGAGGTTTTTCTAACTTTTCTTGTACGTCTCTCATGTTGTGGTTTCATTCTTCTTTTTCCCTTTCGACCTTCCTTCTTCTTCAATCCCTTGAAATTTTTCCATTCGATTGTTAACTTTGTTTTCAAGCACTTTGTCAACTTCAACTTCCTTACTCATTGTAAAATTTTCAAGTTTCTTGCTACAATCATTTATCATCTTTTCCATGAAAATACGTGAATCTTTGTTCATTATAGCTTGATATGTTATTCGTAAGAGTTGTGATTGGACTCTTCTAATCCAACCTTTTGCATCTTCTTCTTCATTTGGCTTCTCTTCATCTAATATAATCTGATTCTTTACAACCCTTGTAAGTCTATTACAAATGTATTTCTCCGGAATTTTTGTCACATTTAGCTGACTAAATACTCTCAATATATGACAACACAACATCCCCTCACTTTCAAACTTTTTGCAACTACAAGTCACCACTTCATTATTAGTGTTACAAAACACCTTATATTCTTTCTCTTTTTTCCAATGTGGAGAACCAATATATGCAGAAGTGTCTTGTATGTCATCCTTCACTATAAACGAATCAACACAACCATACTCCTCTTTAAATAGATGAAAAAATTTAGGAGTGTACCTTTTTGATTATTGTCTTAGTATTGGAGACTTGGAGAAACCTAATGAAGGGACATTTTCTCTCATTTTAAACTCAGCCTCTAACTCCTTATTTCTCTTTTGGTCCACCACCCTATCAAAATGTTTGAAAAAATCACCGATGCTTAAAGTGCTTTTCAAATAATCTTTCAAATCACTGTTTAAACTTTCAGACATTTGTGTGCTTCGGATGCCCAATGTGAATGAATTTTTCATATACGCCTTAGCACATTTCTCTTTTTTTCGTATATGTGGGCCAACCAACTATTCTCCATTAAATTATAATCATCAAGCATTTTATTCCATTTACTCTCAAATTCCTCTTCATCTTCATATTCCTACATTCACTTATTAAAATCTATCATAAATGGAGACTTATTCCTCATGTAACAACCAAGATGTTTCAATGCATTTTGTCTAATGTGCCAAGTACATAATCCATGAGATACTTTTGGCCATTCACTCTGTAAAGTACTTGCCATAACAGCGTCTTGATCTGTAAAAATTGAACGAGGCTGCTTACCGCCATGTGCATTCATAAAAGTGTTAAAAAGCCACTTAAAAGATTCAATAGTCTCATCATACAAAGTGCAGCCCCAAAAATTACTATCTGTCTATGATGGTTATATCCAGTAAACACACCTAAGGGCCTCATTTCATCATTAGTACCAAAAGTGGTATCAAAAGTTAGCACGTCACCAAAAGCAACATAATCATCAACCATTTTTGCATCGGCCCAAAATATATTAGTGACTTAATCAACACTATCAAGTTGTAGAGCATAATAAAACTTAGGATCACTCAAGTTTTGCTTCTCAAAATATGTGAAAATACTGCCAAGCTCCCCGTGACCCATATCTTTTTTTCTCCTAGATCTTAAGTATGATTTTTGATCTTCAATAACAAACCCAAGCTTACCCCTACCACCAGCTTCCCTGCTCAATAATTCTTGTGTTACTTTAGGAGTAAGCCCTGAATCAAAAGCCAATTTGTGACACCCCCAAAATAGGTCCATTCCACCCAACCCATTCTGAGTTGTCAAATACATGGTACAGAAACAACTACAACTTTTACAACCCATAAACTGTGAGTTTGAATACAAACATTGTCATCTAGGCAATATCCACATGCAAATAAATCCCCATCATAACTATCAATACATTATTTTACAAAAAATGGTGAGGACTACTAAACAACTCTCTCTAGAACCTTCATTCCATACCCCGACTAGTACTCGCTACATTCTCGCCTCCTGAGAAGAAAAATGGAACAACAAGAAAAAGGGTGAGCTCAACTAGCCCAGTAAAGAATATTATGACTAAGATAATGTACAACAAATTATCCTTAGTCTTCAACAGGGAAAAATCTGATAGAATACAATAGACAACAAGTTTTAGATCAACAATTGCAGCGGAAACAACAATTCATTAGAAGAGTTAAGTAGAGAATAAAATCTACTAACATCTATGAATTTAAAAGTCCATCATCAATATTTTATCCCTGTAACATCAATCAATATATATCTCAAATCACATCAAATATTCATCTTTGCACTACAGGCCAAAGATATTCATCAGTCGGTCATGTTCATCTAAACACCTGCTCATCTTTGCACTACAGGCCAAAGATATTCATCAATTGTTCATGTTCATCTCAACACCTGTATATCTTTGCACTACGGGCCAAAGATATTCATAACAAAATCAACCATCTTTGCACTACAGGCCAAAGATATTCAGTAACACCATCATTTAGGACTGAGGATGATGAAAAATATTTTAAAAGAAACGAATCCAGTGAAACAAAATAACAAGTATTAAGGATTCGTACTTTAAACAATCTGAGTTCAAAAATACTTCATAAATAATCATACTGAAGTAAAATTCAAGAATGATCAAGACATAGATCCAATCAAAGCTAGTATCCAGAATAGATATTTTGGACAAAAAGAAGAAATTTTATTTTTTCGGTGAATAGTGTCGTATTCGTGAATAGTGCCGTATACGTGAATAGTAACTCCGACACCAAAAGATAGAAATTTCACAAAAAACATATTTACGCTTCGTGAATAGTACTCGTGAATTGTAACTCGTGAATAGTAACTCATGAATAGTAACTCGTGAATAGTAACTCATGAATAGTAACTCATGAATAGTAACCCCGGCATGAAAAAGTTCCAAATTTGATAAAAATTTCCAACCAACATTTCAGCATAATGATATTGAAGAAATAATATCATTTGAGAAGAAAATAACATCCTTTACCTCGAAAGATCAGTACTTCTAGCTGAAACACCGGATATAGGCTATGACTTGCACCGTATAGCAATACTCAAAGTATACTCAAAATACTCACAAGAATACGCTCGATAATATAGAGAGAGAAAACTTCAGTTTCTGGTGTGATTTTCAATTCTAACCTAAGCACCTATTTATAGGAAATTGCTTAGAACACCAAAGTAGAAAATTTAATATAATAATAATATATTATATAAATATTCCTACGCACACACTCTAGAATCTGAATTCAGCAAATTCCAACACATTCAAAACCCACAAAAATGACAAAAACGTTTTTGTAATTAAAAATATTTTAAACTTCCAAAAATCAATTATTTCGGAGCTTCGAAACTTCAATAATTCACAATAAATAGCCCTTTTGTCAGAAAATTCGAATCTCGCGAGTTTTTATAGGAATTTCAATTCTCTACAACTTTACAGAAGGAAGTTTTTCCAAATTCCAAACAAAAATTGACCGAAATCCACAAACGGGTGATTTTTCAGGCTATAACCAAATTTCAGTCAATAATTGTGTCCACCAACACACAAAATATGTGTTAAACATTTAATGCCACAAAAATACTCTTCCTCCTCATATACTCATATATCCCACATTCATTATAAAAATATCATCGTTAATATATTATTAAAATAATATATTTAAATGAATTATTTTATCAGAAAAAGATAAAATATTTATTTTCAACAATTGTCACATTAAAAAATTTCTCCATCTATATCCACATAAAATCAATATTTTCCTCATCATATAAATCAATAATTTAATTATTCACAAATAATATTACAGAATCACAATACTGGCAACCAGGCCGTTCCCAGGAAAGAGGGGGCTTTCCAATAAGAATTTCTTCTTACTGGCGCGCAATTAGGTGACCAAACCTCTCCTTAGACAGAACTTTCTAGACATTGTCAATAATGTTATCTAATAATATTATTCAGATAATATGAATTATTGCTTCGATAATGAAAAATACTGTGTAGTGACAAATATTGAAACAACGGTAATATAAAATATCAATGCAGCAATTATTGAATCAATAAAATAAAATACTGAACAGTAATTACTGTAACCATTATTGAGTAGTGCCTTCTTACGTAAGAGTCAATAATTGGTGCAATACTGTGTGCTACTGTGCAACAACGCGTATTACTGTGTTTTAACCACCGAGTATTCCAACAGTATTAACGGTAACAACTACGCCGTTATTTATAAACAACTTATACTTGTCGTTTTCTTCATCCAATCACTTTCCGTTATGGGGCCCACAAAAGACTGCGCCGTCGTACGAATATTCCCCGACAGCAAGAATATTCCACGACCAAACGAATATTCCCCGACAACAATGAATATTTTATAACCACCTGCTTATTCGAAATATTTGCGCATTTTACCCATAACTTTCCACATTAATCAAATCAACCCTTACTATTTCAAAAAAAAAAAAAAAATAAAGGAAATTCCTTTTTATTTAAAAATTTTCGGGGTCTTACACAATTCAATTGCTAATGAATGTGCCGTAGTAAGCTCTCTATGTGATCTGAGCATGTAAGCAGTGGATAAAGGTTGTAGCTCATGATGATGTTCTTCAGCAAACTCTTTCACTATATATTTCTTTCTCTCTTTATCTAAAAATACTTTTAACATCGGTTCTCGAGGAAGAGCGGTGGCGAATCATATCATCATCATCATCATTTTTCTTTCCTCTCTTTTGACCCTATTTACAACACACAAATAATTTACTAATCACAACTCCAGTTTTTTGATCCTTATTATCATACTCTTTTCTAACACCAAACCCCGCCTTCTTTGAGTAGTCTTTCCAAAATTGAAATACACCATCTATTGTGTCAAACTCCATACCAATCTTAGGTATCCAATCTTGCTCCCCATATATCATTGGAGGACTATCATCAAGTGTTCCAATAGAGGTATCCACGTTAAAAATAGTACCTGTAAAAGACAACCAAATAAGATACGGAAAGTTGAGCATTTAGCTTGCTTGAATTTAATCATCTATGAATTCATATAATAAACAAAGAAACTACATACCATTATAGAATTGCAAAGATGCATATTATATTACATAGATTATTATGCAGATACAAACAGAAAAATCAAAACAAGTGACACACAAACAAGCCAAGCCACACAAAAGTAAACAAAAAAGAGTGAGAATACATTTATAAGTTCATAACATATACATAATGAAACAGAGCATGAACTAAGTTTGACATCAGTTGGCTGGAAGTAGAAGAACATGTAATAACCAATCAAAATCCTAATGGTGATTCCCACTCCAAACCCGAAAACCCCCATTATAGTACTCACTATACACATCTCTACTCTTCTTCCAGATCACTAGTATTCTGCACTACAATCCTCTCAAAAACTTAACAATTGTATATTCCAGAACAAAGGAATGAAAGAAACTAGAATCACAACTATGGAATATTTTTATAAACCCAAAAGATCAAAGAGAATCTAAATTTCCAAATACGCATCACCCATTTGCCATAAAAGATAATTACTACACGAGATCGACATATTTGGATAGCTCAAGCGAGTGAATTCTGTGTCGGTAACGCCTCTTGTGGGGGCGGATTGATCCCAATAGGAAGATCAAACAAGAAAAAGTGCTATAGAGACCAAAGTAAAATGACGACATACCGAAAAATTCACCCGTAAGAAGGTTTGGAGGGCTTGTTTAGGGCGACTGGAAATTGGAGTGAAATTTATCGGCGTGGGCGATGAAAAGGTCAGTGGCAGAGGCGGTGGTGGCGAAGGAGAGAGAACGAGCGACGGCGGTGAGGTGGTGGTGGTGGAAATGAAATGGCGAGATGTTGAGGAAAGCGGGAACTGAAGAGACAAAAGGCTGAGATAGTGAGATAATGAGGATTTAATTGTTACCATCAGATCATTTTTAAAATATCTAATGGCCCAAAATTAATACAGTACTAATGACCGGTACATTGAGTACCAGTCCTCCCCCCAATCCTAAATATAAACAATCACATAATATTCATATTCACTTACTCACATAATCATTAAATAAATTGTGACATTCTCCACAATTCTCTTAGATTAGATCACTAGTATATAATTAAAATACTAGGACCACATAATATTCATATTCACTTACTCACATAATCATTAAATAAATTGTGACATGCTCCACAATTCTCTTAGATTAGATCACTAGTATATAATTAAAATACTAGGATCATTAAATAAATTGTTACAGAGTATTTTTGTGATATTATAGGTCAATTGCTTACCAATATATGAAAATACAATTTTAGATTACAGTGTTTGCAAAAATGTTTTCTATAAAGAGAAGACAATAATCTAACACATTTTCCCAAGAATTCTTAAAAATGAAAAATGAAAAATGAAAAATGAAAAAGAATCCAATTAGAAAACACGGTCCAAATGCAACAAATTGGCTCTTTTATGTTTTTGCGCTTTTATCCAATAATAATAAAAATAGTCGTGTTTTATTTATAGCTCAACTTCAAGTCTTCAAAATAATACATTATTATTTTTTAAAAGTAAACTAGTTTTAAATTTTATAAAGAATTTATTTAAAATTTACATTTGTTTGGATCGTTGATTTGCGAAGCAGTCACCCCTCTCAAATTCATTGTCATTCAAAAAGTGTTTTATGAAAGGTATGTAATATTTGTCAGTTGGAATGATAAATGCTTATTTTATTATAATTAATTGACCAAAACATTTTGAACTAGTAGTTGGGAAAAGGTTGGCATTTAAGGGTATCTTTGAAGCTTAAAAATATTGAGAGAAATAAAAACAAATTTAACATTAGGAAATCTAAACTTTTTTGGTGGAGTTTTCTTAATCATTTATTACATTACATTTGAACATAAAAAATGATATATATTGCCAATATTTATGAGAAGTTACGTGGATAAGTATTAGTGTTAATTTTTTGGAGAGGTGTGTAATAAGTGAAGTTCTCTTATAATTGATATCAATCCCATGTGTCGATAAATTTAGTAATTGTAAGGGGGTGTTTGATAAAAATTGAATGATTCTGAATCTGAAAAAAAGTTATTTTATAATTGACATGTCTGAAACATTAGAATAATAAATTTTTATTATTTTACCCTTCTGAAAAAATTCAAAATTGTTGTAAATTTATTTAATATTACTTAATATAATAGTTAATATTGTAAAATAATTATAATAATAATTCATCCAGCCATTCAGCTAAAAAAAATGAGATTTAGCCATTCATCACAAATTGTCTAAATGGCTGACCGTTTCAGCCATTCAACTATTCAGTGTTAATCAAACAGCCCCCAAATCGATATAAATTTACCACAAATTGTTATTAAAGTATATATAATTAGGCTTTTACATTGAGATGCTTTTTCTTTATTATATGTTTACTCTTTCAATTTTTCTTCCTTTTCTTTCTCTGACATTTTCCAAGCTCCAAACATAGAGAAATAAATTAAGATTTAAGTATTCAATTAGGCTTAAGCTAAAACTTTAGAAGGAAAAACACACAGGACTACTGTGAATATATATATATATATATATATATATATATATATATATATATATATATATATATATATATATATATATATATATATATGAGTCCAGTTCTAGTCCAGACGTCCGGATTTTATCCAGTCCGGACTTTTTTTTTGCTTTTTTTTTAAAAAACAATTAAAAAAAATATTTAATATTTTATGGAATTGAATTTTTTTTCATAATAAAGTGTTTTTTTTCATAATAAACTTTAGAAGGAAAAACACACAGGACTACTGTGGCCGTCTTTTCCACAACTAAAACATATCTTGGAAAGCTTTGAATAGTTTGGACTTATATGTCCCTCCTCTCCGCATCTATAACATCTAACTGACGGTCGTTCTCCTCCCCTAGAATTTGTTGCTGGTGCTGACGTCTTTCCATCATCGGTAAATCTTCTCTTCTTGAAATTTCTACTTGAATCAATTCTTCTATTATCTTGGCCATGATTACCACCGAAGTGGTTACCATTTCTGGTATGATAATTTCCTCCAGGATGGTTATCATTGTTCCGATGACCGTTGCCACCAGTACGATTATTATCGTGTTGTTGCTCGTTATCCTTCGATTGGGATGGCTCATTATCGCGCCCCACTAACTGAGCCCTATTCACAACATCCGAATATAAACAAAGTTTGTAAGAAATGAGGTATTGACGTATTTCGGGTTTCAAACCTTGCAGAAACATTCGTGTCATTCGTTCCTCATTATCAACCAAATGGGATGCAAATCGGGATAACTCCGTAAACTTAGCTTCGTACTGCGACACGTTCATATTGTTTTGCTCCAGCTTGATGAACTCAACCTCCTTCATGTGACGAATACTTTCGGGAAAGTACTTGTCATTGAACAGTTCTTATAACTTCTCCCAAGACATCTTCAGTGCGGCAGGTTGAGTACGCTTTACCGATTCCCACCAGTAATCAGCTTCTCCTCGCAACATATAGGTGGCAAAGGGAACTTTTTGCTCCTCGAAACATCCCAAGATATCAAATATCTTGGTGATCTGCTTTATCCACGTCTCTGCCGTAAGTGTTTCTAGCTTTCCCAATAACTCTGGTGGTCCAAGCTCCTTGAACTGCTTAGCGGTGACCAACCATGGGTTGCCATTGTTTCCAACTACATTATGAACAAGAGTCTCTCTCATTGGGTGTTGCATGAATTCTAAAAAGCTCCTAAACGTACCGCCGTTCGTCATTTGGTCGGTGCCGTTGTTCACCTGAGGATTATTGCCATCCTGATGCACATTATCCTGGGTATTGATCGTTGGTGACTCAACGGTCTCATATACTTCATTGCTTATCACAACATTTTTAGATGCCATTTTTAAACACTGCAACAAAAAAGGGTTAATTGACATGTCACATATTATCCCTGTACTCTGACCGACCAAATAAATACCAAACAAACTTAGGTAGCTCATACTAGCGAAGGAATTTCCCATCTCTCCCCTCCTAGTTCTAGTCTCACATCTTAGCCAGTGATCATATCCCTAAGCTTTGATACCAACTGTGACGACCCCAAAATAGGTCCATTCCATCCAACCTATTCTGAGTCGCCAAATACATGGTACAAAAATAAATACAACTTCAGTAATACAATTGTCGTGCAAAATACGACAACACATATACTGTGAGTTTAAATACAACTATTGTCTAATAGACAGTATAAAAACTCAAAAGGGGTCCTCATTACAATTATTGATACACTATTTTATAGTATAGTGAGGACTACTAATGCAACCATCTGGACCGTCAATCCATTCCCCGACTAGTCCCAGCTATATTCTCATTTCCTGAAGAGAACAGTGAAAGAAAGGGTGAGCTCAACTAGCCCAATAAGAAAATATTATGACTAAGATAATATATAACAAATTATCATTAGTCTTCAACAGGGAAAAATCTGATAAAATAGAATAGACAACAAGTTTTAGATCAACAACTGCAGCGGAATAAGCAATCCATTAGAAGAGTCAAGTAGAGAAAGAATTCTACTATCTTCTAAGATTTAAAAGTTCTTCATCAATATTTTATCCCTGTAACATCAATCAATATACATCTTGAATCAAATATTCATCTTTGCACTACAAGCCAAAGATATTGATTTGTATCACCAGTTGGTCATGTTCATCTCAATACCTGTTCATCTTTGCACTACGGGCCAAAGATATTCATTAGGTAATCATTCATCTTTGCACTACAGGCCAAAGATATTCATCAGTTAATCATTCATCTTTGCACTACAGGCCAAAGATATTCAGTAATATCATCATTTAGGACTGAGGATGATGAAAAATATATTAAAGAAAACGAATCCAGTGAAATAAAAGATCAAATATTAGTGATTCGTATTACAGTTTATCCAAGATCAATAATAATCCATAATAACTCATTTCGAAGTAAAATTCAAGAATAAAGATCAAAACATGGATACAATCAAAGATAGTAACCATAATAGACATCTTGGACAAAAGAAGAAATTTTTTTTTTCGGTGAATAGTGCCGTATACGTGAATAGTAACTCCGACACCAAAAGATAGAAATTCTATAAGGAAAATCAACATGCTTTGTGAATAGTACTCGTGAATAGTAACTCATGAATAGTAACTCGTGAATAGTAACCCCGACATAAAAAGTTCTAAATTTGATAAAAAGTTCCAACCAATATTTCGGCATAATGATATTGAAGAAATAATATCACTTACGAAGAAAATAACATCCCTTACCTCAAAAAGATAATACTTTTGGCTGGAATACTGGATATAGTGCTTAAGGAACTTGCACCGTATAGCAACACTCAAAGTATCAAAATACTCACAAGAATACGCTCGATAATATAGAGAGAGAAAAAGAGAAAACTTATGAATTTTGGTGTGATTTTCAATTCTAACTAAGCACCCTATTTATAGGAAAATGCTTAGAACGCCATAGAAGATTAACCTGCTACCTGATGGCTTTACCTGTTACTATTACCACCCACCACATTTGAAATTCAATTGAGCACATTTCTCACCAACCAATTCTAGAATTTTCTAAAATGTTTTATCATTTAAACAATAATCAGAAACTTTAATAATTCATAGAAAATAGCCCGTTTATCAGAAAAATACAAATTTTATGTCCATTCCACACGAAATCGAATTCTCTACAACTTTGTAGCTTTGATTTTTTTTTCAAATTCCAAACAAAAAATACCCAAAATCCACAAACGGATGATTTTTAAATACTTCCAATCCGACAAAATACTAATAAAACATCTCAGCATTAATTCCTTCATTAATAACCACATAAATAAATCCATCATTTATATCCACATAAAATAAATATTTCCTTATCATATGAATCAATAATTAATTATTCATAAATAATATTACAAAATCACATTTATGACAACCAGGCTGTTCCCAGGAAAGAGGGGCTTTCCGATAAGGATTTCTCCTTACTGGCGCGCAATTAGGTGACCAAACCTCTCCTTGACAAAACTTTCTAGACATTGCCAATAATGCTATCTAATAATATTATTCAAATAATATGAATTATTGATCTGATAATGGAGATACTGTGCAGTGATAATTATTGAACAACAATAATATAAAATATCAACGCAACAATTATTGAATCAATAAAATAAAATATTGAACAGTAACTACTGTGACAATTATTGAGTAGTGCCTTCTTACGTAAGGATCAATAATTCAATAATACTGTGCAATACCGTGTGCTACTGTGCAACCACGCATATTACTATATTTTAACCACCGGGTATTCCAACAGTATTAACGGTAACAACTAAGCCGTTATTTATAACAACCCAAACTTTGTCGTTTTCTTTATCCGACAGTTATCCATTATGGGGCCCACAAATGGTTGCGCCGTCGTACGAATATTCCCCGACAGAAAGAATATTCCACGACCAAACGAATATTCCCCGACACAATGAATATTTTATTACCACTTGCTTATTTTACAAAATTCGCACATTTCACCCATAACCAAAGTATTATATCAAATTAACACCTTATTATTCACAATAATAAATAGAGGAAATTCGATTTTATTCATTAAAAAGTTGGGGTCTTACACTTGATATCCACAGTTGTGATCCTATTACGATCAACTTTAACCCCCTTTTCAATATCAAACCAGCTACACTTAAATGTAACTACCTTGTTGCCCCCGTGATAATTAAGCACAACCACGTCCTATAAACGACCATAGTAATTGGACTTAGAATCTTGGTAGCAGTTCCTATCACCACAACCCCAGAATTAACCGATTTGAGTTCATTCAAGTCATCTACTCTAAATATGTACCCATTCACGATGCAACCAGGAAAAGAACTAACAACTTTGTAAGGTCTTTGGATGACATCTATAAAACGCGCAAAAGTGTTCTTCGCTTCAACCCTTTTCTTAAACCACTATTGGAAATTAGTAGGGCCATAAGTATCGACCAACATCTCAACTGGATCATAGTTTTTGACATATGAATCCCGTGAAATTGGTTGTTCCATAATATTTTCAATCACTTTTGATTCCCCGTGATGAGTCCATACACAAATCCATAGGAAAATAAGTCAAATTTAATCTCGTCGACTTTCTTCCAAATCAGGTTTTTACACTTGACACACGGGCATCACATCTTCCCGTTCGGATCATCCGTATGTTCTAGTGCTTTGTTCAAGAAATCTGACACCCCGACACGATAACCTGCGACTAATCCCCTTCCATCACTAGGTATCCTACGGAACATCTAACTCCGGTCGGTTGACATTTTTAACTACACAGAAGACGTATTCAGTTAATTTGGAAAATTTATGCATGAATTAGATAAGGACGTGACATGGATAAGGCTTTTATCCCGTTATTGGATGCGTCTCGTCACTAGTGCAAACACAATGAGTACGTTTCATTAGTTTCAAGAAAATTTCGGCAGCACCTCCCCATGGTCTCCAAGCACACGAAATAGACTACGATAACTTAATCTGCTCTCAATGCACTCGGAGAAAATATAGAAATAACAGTCGAAAAATCCTCAAAATAACAAAAACGTACTGTTTCGTATTGGCACCGGCCTAAGTGAGAGACGTAACATCCAATAACAGTCCCAAACTGGGGACTGTTCGACATTCCCTCCTATTGAGTGAATGTCAAATGGGTTCTAAGTTTATTGAAAATTGTGGCAAACTAAACAAATGCTACTTAGTTTATTTTGCCAATGATGATAATTAAACTAAGTAAATGGTACTTACTATATGAAAATTGTTATTTGGAATCTATAGAGACTACTTGAGTCGGCAATCCGGCAAAAAAAGGGTCGTAGTTCCTGTTTGTGTCCTATACTCGAATAATAAAGTTAATTGAATTACTGCAGACATTCCTCATTGTTCCATCATAACAGATGACAACATCCTGAAGGAGTTCCATTAAGCTATTGAACAAAGTTTCAGGTTAAGCAATCCTCTAAATGAACGAACGATCACTTCTAAGCCAGGAATGAATCATCTCCCCATACGAGTCCAATTCATTCCTAGCAAAGAAGTGATCGTTCGCTCATCTAGAGGGTTGCTTAACCTAGAACTTTTTTCAACAACTTAATGACACTACTCCCGAATGTTGCCATCTGTTATGATGGAACAAGGAGGAATGTCTGCAGCAATTCAATTAACTTTACAATTCGAGTATAGGACACAAACAGGAACTACGACCCCTTACAGATGATATATATTTTAAAAATCCAACATTATTTTAAAAATTAATTTAATATATTTTTAAATTTAAAATAATTAGAATGAATTTCTGTAAGTTTAACCACTACAATAATATTAGATACCGTAAATTAATTATTTAAAAAATATTACTCATCGTAATTATTTTTTTATTATTTTATAACCTATAATAAATAATCTTCATTTTAAATGTCTCAAATTAATTTTTAAAAATTAGTAATGATCTTATTAAAATATATATTAATAAATAAAACAGTACTTACAGATATGTGCATGCATGTGAGTAGTGTTGTGCAACATGACAAAATATATGTGTCTGCCGCTAGAGGCTCATGCGGCAGGGGCTAAGTATATAAAGGAGGGACAGTTCGGTAACTAATAAGCAATTTTGGGATTAAAGGGCTGCCGCTACAGCCTGTAACGGCAGGGGGGGGAAATTGTTTAATCTGAACCATTAAATGTATGAATCGACGGATGAAAACTTGGTTGCTGAACAGTGTTTATGGTGAACGTTTGCCACGGATTATTATCCTATATATATATCATCTGTAATTTAGTTTTATTTCATGACTGTGGAAGAGAGAGCAAACATGTATCACTTGATGACATAGTAAGAGACCGAAAACTTTTTTGGCTACCACCATTGGACTATCTTTATCCTGATAAAAGAATTAAGTATTGAATTAGGCTTAAGCCAAACTTTGACTAGAAGAGAAAACATACAGGACTATTGTGAATATAATAATTATTAAATTAATTTAATTATATGGGTATCATATTTTAGCTTTCACCGTAATATTGATGCGTCAAACATTCTTAATAATTTATGGATTTTTTTTATAATTACCTCTCAAGGAACTTTTCTTCTATAACATGTTACCTTGCATTCAAAATCATTCAAGTCTCTGTTTGACATTTTCATTACATTAGTTATAATTATTATGTTTGATTCTCTCTCCAATATATCCATATATGCATTTTCTTGCATGAGATGCATGACAAATTTTAAGCAGTCCACCTAGATTTCACTTTTATTGGTAAATTAATTTAAGGCAAAAATATACTTTATCCTATTCAAATTGTCAAATTTTGTGCAATAGCCCGTTGAAATAAAAAATCTTATGCGGAAAAGTAACTTGTCCTTGGAAAAATTGACTAGCTATTAAAAGTCCTGTCAAACCTTTCACTATTATACCAATTCCATGTGTACCGGGTGCCCTGCGCGTAGTTTTACCCAAAAAAGAAGAAGCTGGCCATTTCTTTTTCGCACTGGCCAAATAGTATAAATAGCAAGCTCATCTTCTTACATACAATATCTCAGATATCTCCTTCCCAAACAAAGCAAAAACACAAACCAAAAAGCTTCATTCTTCAAACCTCAAGTATCAGAAAGATATGAAGATTCCAAGTTTTATGCTGCTTGCTTTTGTTCTTTTGTCAACTTTTTCACAGCAAACTACGGCATATTCTCAAGAAAATTTTCATAAATGCCTTAAACAGGCTTCTTCAAACTCCGAATCCATTTCCAAAGTCATTTACACCCCAACCAACTCATCCTACACATCCGCCTTGCAGTTCTCCATTAACAATCTTCGATTTGCATCATCCGCTACACCTAAACCCCTAGTCATTGTTCAACCCGTCGACGCAACCCAAATCCAAACGGTTATTTATTGCTCCAAGAAACATGGCATGGAGATTCGGATTCGAGGCGGTGGTCATGATTTTGAAGGTCTTTCTTACGTATCAAGAAACCCGTTTGTCGTGCTTGATATGATTAATCTTCGATCAATCAATGTGGACCCTGTAACTGCAACTGCATGGGTTCAATCAGGTGCAACTCTAGGTGAACTTTACTATGAAATCGCCAAGAAAAGTAAAACCCTAGGGTTTCCGGGTGGTGTTTGGTCAAACATTGGCATTGGTGGACTAATTAGTGGTGGAGGCTACGGCACGTTAAGACGGAAGTACGGTCTTGCTGCTGACAACGTCATTGATGCAAGATTGATAGACGTTAATGGAAGAATCCTTAATAGAAAATCAATGGGTGAAGATCTATTTTGGGCTATTAGAGGAGGTGGTGCTTCAAGCTTTGGAGTCATTCTTTCTTGGAAGATAAAGCTAGTTCCTGTCCCGGAAATTGTGACTGTTTTTCAAGTAGATAGAACTTTGGAACAAAATGCAACTGAAATAGTTCATAAGTGGCAATCTGTTGCTCCTAAGCTTCCAAAAGATTTAGAAATCAGAATTGTAGCAAATACTATACGAAAAGGCGCACCTAGTGTACCTAGTAGAACAACACTTGGCATTGATTCAAGTACATATCAAGATGACAAAACAGTCCGTCTAAGATTTGTGGGAATGTTCCTTGGTGGAATAGATACACTACTTCCATTGATGCAAAAAAGATTACCCGAGTTAGGCTTGAAGAGAGAAAATTGCAACGAAGTTAGTTATATCCAATCAGTGCTGCTTTTTTCTCTATTTTCAGCTGATGAATCTGTTGATGTTTTGCTAAACAGAACTTCGTTTAAGATTCCGTTTAAAGCAAAATCCGGCTTTGTGGATAAACCAATTTCAAGAAAAGGCTTAGAAGGTATTTGGAAAATGCTGCTCAAAGGTGAACCCGAAACGACAAATATGATCTTGACATCGTACGGAGGAAGAATGGATGAGATTTCAGAATCCGCGATTCCATTTCCACATAGAGCTGGAACATTGTATATGATGTACATGAGGGTGCTTATGGATGGAGACACAACCAAGGCTATGAATTGGATCAAAAGCTTATATAAATACTTGACTCCACATGTTACTAAAAAACCAAGAACTGCATATGTAAACTATAATGATCTTGACTTGGGGGTGAACAATCAGATTGGTCTAACGAGCTATTCACAAGCAAGCAAATGGGGTAAAAAGTACTTCAAGAATAATTTCGACAGATTGGTTCAGGTGAAGTCACGAGTTGATCCTGGTAACTTCTTCAGGCACGAGCAGAGTATACCTCCGGTTTCTTCGAAACTTTTAGATTAGAAATGTTAGTTTCTTTGCTAGCGAAAAAATTCATTTATTTGTTCATTGGTTTATGGCCTTTAAATACAGACAAAATTGTAATCAAATTCCTTAATTGTTCTATTTATTCATTTTTTTCAATTTTTTGTTTCGTTGATCTACTACAATTATGGTTGTACTTACAAACACTTCGAGCGTATGAAACTTTTGCAAATTATTGGAACATTAATTGTATTAAATTTACATGTGCGGGTGAAGGTATAATTAGATCATATATACCTCTACAAACACTTCCCTATAACGCCTTAGGCAGTTGTTGTGCTTAATCTCTTCATTGTGTACCATCTTATCGTCTTTTTGCTTGTAGTTCCGCTTCTATGTAAGATTATTTTTAATGCAAGTAGATGAGTTTATCACATATGCATAAACAGATATATTCCTTTATGATTATATTTTTTTTTTATTTGTAAAGGCACTAATTTAATGGGTGTTTATATGTAACAGTACTGTGTGCTAGATTAATTATTAAATAAACTGTGAAGATGATATTTCCTCAATATTTAAGATATCATCTAGTAATCTACTCGCCGATGATGAGGAACTTCTATGTAAGTACTATATATATATATATATATATATATATCATCTGTAATTTAGTTTTATTTCATGATTGTGGAAGAGAGAGCAAACATGTATCACTTGATGACATTGTAAGAGACTAAAAACTTTTTTGGCTACCACCATTGTACTATCTTTATCATGATAAAAGAATTAAGTATTGAATTAGCCAAACTTTAATTAGAAGAGAAAACATACAGGACTATTGTGAATATAATAATTATTAAATTAATTTAATTATATGGGTATCATATTTTAGCTTTCAGCATAATATGGATGCGTCAAACATCCTTAATAATTTATGGATTTTTTTTATAATTACCTCTCAAGGAACTTTTCTTCTATAACATGTTACCTTGCATTCAAAATCATTCAAGTCTCTGTTTGACATTTTCATTACATTAGTTATAATTATTATGTTTGATTCTCTCTCCAATATATCCATATATGCATTTTCTTGCATGAGATGCATGACAAATTTTAAGCAGTCCACCTAGATTTCACTTTTATTGGTAAATTAATTTAAGGCAGAAATATACTTTATCCTATTCAAATTGTCAAATTTTGTGCAATAGCCCGTTGAAATAAAAAAAATTGCAATTAAAAAACTGAATTATTAAAATCATTACAATTGTCCCAATCCGTCAATTTTTTGAACATCCGTCAAATTGACTTATGCAATTTCCTACGTGACTTAATAAAATAAAAGGAAAAATGGGTCATAAATGATGTGGCCCTTCCAAATTGGTTTTGGCCATAAACAAGATCTTCTATGTGGAAATGAAAATCGGACATGAATGTTTTGCAATTTCACCTATTTGTATTTTTACCCTCAACAAATAGGTGAAATTGTAAAACACTCATGTCTAATTTTTATGTCCACGTGGAATTTTTCCAAATAAGAATACCATTTTTTAATCTTTAATACAATAAAAGTCTCAAATCTTTAATACAATAAAAATCCACTTTTTAAAAAATAAAAACTCCAAAAATCTATCATCTTCAACCTCCGGTCAGTTCAACCCAACCCGTTAACTAGTCAAACGGGAAGAAAATATTTAATATCTTGTCAAACTTAATTATATTTAATGGGTTTAGCTCATATTTTTTGATTATATTACAAGTAAAATTCTGGTGTAAAATATTTTTAAGTTTAATACCAAAATTAAAGACAAGAATACATGATTAATGTTAAAATTTCAAAGGAAAAAAACACAGGCGAGAAGGAGAAGAAATCACTATATGAAAGTGTGAAGAATATAATAGTGAAGAAAACTCTTACACCTGAATTGTATTTTTCCAAGAACTAAAAATTGAGAGGAAAACCCAAAGAATATAAAAATATTATCCATAATAACATATATAAATATAATTGGATTAAAAATATAACTAATAACCTCAAGCTTCCACTACCGCAACTAAAACTTCTATTGTTTGTTAAAAATTTAAATCATGGCAAAATCTTATGCGGAAAAGTAACTTGTCCTTGGAAAAATTGACTAGCTATTAAAAGTCCTGTCAAACCTTTCACTATTATACCAAATTCCATGTGTACCGGGTGCCCTGCGCGTAGTTTTACCCAAAAAAGAAGAAGCTGACCATTTCTTTTTCGCACTGGCCAAATAGTATAAATAGCAAGCTCATCTTCTTACATACAATATCTCAGTTATCTCCTTCCCAAACAAAGCAAAAACACAAACCAAAAAGCTTCATTCTTCAAACCTCAAGTATCAGAAAGATATGAAGATTCCAAGTTTTATGCTGCTTGCTTTTGTTCTTTTGTCAACTTTTTCACAGCAAACTACGGCATATTCTCAAGAAAATTTTCATAAATGCCTTAAACAGGCTTCTTCAAACTCCGAATCCATTTCCAAAGTCATTTACACCCCAACCAACTCATCCTACACATCCGCCTTGCAGTTCTCCATTAACAATCTTCGATTTGCATCATCCGCTACACCTAAACCCCTAGTCATTGTTCAACCCGTCGACGCAACCCAAATCCAAACGGTTATTTATTGCTCCAAGAAACATGGCATGGAGATTCGGATTCGAGGCGGTGGTCATGATTTTGAAGGTCTTTCTTACGTATCAAGAAACCCGTTTGTCGTGCTTGATATGATTAATCTTCGATCAATCAATGTGGACCCTGTAACTGCAACTGCATGGGTTCAATCAGGTGCAACTCTAGGTGAACTTTACTATGAAATCGCCAAGAAAAGTAAAACCCTAGGGTTTCCGGGTGGTGTTTGGTCAAACGTTGGCATTGGTGGACTAATTAGTGGTGGAGGCTACGGCACGTTAAGACGGAAGTACGGTCTTGCTGCTGACAACGTCATTGATGCAAGATTGATAGACGTTAATGGAAGAATCCTTAATAGAAAATCAATGGGTGAAGATCTATTTTGGGCTATTAGAGGAGGTGGTGCTTCTAGCTTTGGAGTCATTCTTTCTTGGAAGATAAAGCTAGTTCCTGTCCCGGAAATTGTGACTGTTTTTCAAGTAGATAGAACATTGGAACAAGATGCAACTGAAATAGTTCATAAGTGGCAATCTGTTGCTCCTAAGCTTCCAAAAGATTTAGAAATCAGAATTGTAGCAAATACTATACGAAAAGGCGCACCTAGTGTGCCTAGTAGAACGACACTTGACATTGATTCAAGTACATATCAAGATGATAAAACAGTCCGTCTAAGATTTGTGGGAATGTTCCTTGGTGGAATAGACACACTACTTCCATTGATGCAAAAAAGATTCCCCGAGTTAGGCTTGAAGAGAGAAAATTGCAACGAAGTTAGTTATATCCAATCAGTGCTGCTTTTTTCTCTATTTTCAGCTGATGAATCTGTTGATGTTTTGCTAAACAGAACTTCGTTTAAGATTCCGTTTAAAGCAAAATCCGGCTTTGTGGATAAACCAATTTCAAGAAAAGGCTTAGAAGGTATTTGGAAAATGCTGCTCAAAGGTGAACCCGAAACGACAAATATGATCTTGACATCGTACGGAGGAAGAATGGATGAGATTTCAGAATCCGCGATTCCATTTCCACATAGAGCTGGAACATTGTATATGATGTACATGAGGGTGCTTATGGATGGAGACACAACCAAGGCTATGAATTGGATCAAAAGCTTATATAAATACTTGACTCCACATGTTACTAAAAAACCAAGAACTGCATATGTAAACTATAATGATCTTGACTTGGGGGTGAACAATCAGAATGGTCTAACGAGCTATTCAGAAGCAAGCAAATGGGGTAAAAAGTACTTCAAGAATAATTTCGACAGATTGGTTCAGGTGAAGTCACGAGTTGATCCTGGTAACTTCTTCAGGCACGAGCAGAGTATACCTCCGGTTTCTTCAAAACTTTTAGATTAGAAATGTTAGTTTCTTTGCTAGCGAAAAAATTCATTTATTTGTTCATTGGTTTATGGCCTTTAAATACAGACAAAATTGTAATCAAATTCCTTAATTGTTCTATTTATTCATTTTTTTTCAATTTTTTGTTTCGTTGATCTACTACAATTATGGTTGTACTTACAAACACTTCGAGCGTATGAAACTTTTGCAAATTATTGGAACATTAATTGTATTAAATTTACATGTGCGGGTGAAGGTATAATTAGATCATATATACCTCTACAAACACTTCCCTATAACGCCTTAGGCAGTTGTTGTGCTTAATCTCTTCATTGTGTACCATCTTATCATCTTTTTGCTTGTAGTTCCGCTTCTATGCAAGCTTTATAAGATTATTTTTAATGCAAGTAGATGAGTTTATCACATATGCATAAACAGATATATTCCTTTATGATTATATTTTTTTTGATTTGTAAAGGCACTAATTTAATGGGTGTTTATATGTAACAGTACTGTGTGCTAGATTAATTATTAAATAAACTGTGAAGATGATATTTCCTCAATATTTAAGATATCATCTAGTAATCTACTCGCCGATGATGAGGAACTTCTATGTAAGTACTATAAATATATATATATATATATATATATATATATATATATATATCATCTGTAATTTAGTTTTATTTCATGATTGTGGAAGAGAGAGCAAACATGTATCACTTGATGACATTGTAAGAGACCAAAAACTTTTTTGGCTACCACCATTGTACTATCTTTATCATGATAAAAGAATTAAGTATTGAATTAGCCAAACTTTAATTAGAAGAGAAAACATACAGGACTATTGTGAATATAATAATTATTAAATTAATTTAATTATATGGGTATCATATTTTAGCTTTCACCATAATATGGATGCGTCAAACATCCTTAATAATTTATGGATTTTTTTATAATTACCTCTCAAGGAACTTTTCTTCTATAACATGTTACCTTGCATTCAAAATCATTCATGTAACACCCCCTTCCCGAAAAGGAAAGGGAGGTCACGCACAAAGCACAACAAACCTCAAAATAGTAAACTGAGCACTAATAACTTCAACATATGTAATAATAATATCCACCAATAAAGTACTAATTATAATTCTACAACTAGAGTCAAAATAATCAAAACTTAAAATTTGAATCAACCTAACTGGTCAAAGGCAAAACTCTCATCACACTAGCCCTGAATCACCCCTGCAAACCTGCCGGAAGAAAAATACAGCATGAGCCAATTGCCCAGTACGGATACAGATATACAAAAGATATACATCAGATATACGAAAACAGTTGAGATAAATTACTGAACAAGCCTCAAGTGAAAGTACGAACGAAAATATAATATCCAAGGATCTGAATGGAATATATATGAATCAACATAATTGACGAAACCAATAAAAGAATAAAGAAATAGCGAACTGAAGTAACTAACTCAATGACTTGAACAGAACAAAACCAACAAAACTAATCCAATAAAATAATAGGCTGAAACAAACGGCTGGAGTTATTTCATACCGAATGAGCTCAGAAATATATCTTGTCACACAGACAAGTCAAAACAATGCCACACAGGCAAGTCAAATGATGCCACACAGGCAAGTCAAAACAATGCCACACAGGCACATCAAAATAATGCCACACAGGCAAATCACACATTGGACTGCGAATCCAATGTACGCAAATCGGATAGGTGTGTTTGGCACAACATCACCAATCCGCAGAACAGAAATCTAGGGTTAACCCATACGCCTCCCACAACAAAACACCAAATGACCCATTTACTCCGGAGCCCAAAATGGAGACGCCGTGGACTAATCACACCGCCACGGAAAGTGTCATGTCTCTCGTGCCAAGACGACATGCCTGTGGTACCCCCACAGGTGGTTATAGCTCAGGTATACCCTACAGTATATTCTAACAAAATACCATGTCACAACACATGCGACATAATACCAACAAAAGGGGTTCTATATGTACATGTTGAACCAAATCAAATTATGGTCACAAGGTCTCAAAATAAGGTAACAACATGTACCGCTCTACAATTATCAAAAATAAATACTGAACATGATATCCTAATTCAAAGAGTACAATTACGAGTCCAATGTGTCAACTCCAAAATGAAACAATTATATGAATTTCACAAGAAACAATTATGTGAAATAATAATAGAATTTGAAACGAGAAATAAAACGAATAAATCAAATGTAACAAAAGTATCGCTGAAAGAGTACGAAATCCGTACCTGACACTTCCAAATCATTTATAGCACACTCCACGAAATCTTATCCTCAAATGCCAACGATATTAAATATGAAACGTCATTTCCAACCTAAACATATTCACCTCGAATTAAAATAATCCAAACTAATAATTCCCAAAATAATTCATAATCTATTTAATATGTCTTTAATCCTCGCCTTTTATCAATTATTAATACTCCAAAATTTATATTCCAAAAATAACTCTTTAAATTCCCTCCGTTCAATTAAAAAAAAATTTAATAAGATTTTATTACAATTCAATCGTTAATAACATAATACTATTAAAAAAAATTATTAAAAACTTTTATAACTATGTCGGCAAAACAAATAAATTTAAATTTAATATATACAACTTCAATTTAAATTTACAAATTCTGATTATAAACTTCATGGCTAATAACCTATTAAAATGTAATATCTATATATATATATATATATATATATATATATATATATATATATATATATATATAATGAAATCAATCCTGCAAACCGCATGAAATCAAACATGACATATATGTATAAGCATAATTTAATTATAATCCTTATTGATACCTGCAGCAACTTAGCTTTCATCATGATAACGAAATTTTCTTTTCTCTTTTTTTTTTAACAGCAAAGTTCAGTCAACAACTGAAACAAGTAATCTGAGAAACTTATAAATATGTATATATCCAGTCAAATCAGTCGTACCCTCCTATACTTCTACTATTTACCGATTATATGATTCCCTATAACAGAATATGCATTACCTTGAATTATAAACAAAAAGAAAAACTTGCCTGATGTTAAATAAAATTGCGAATTTTCTTCCTCCTTTTCCAGCGCAGCCACCGACCTCTTTCGTTTTCTCTCCACCAATTCGTACAAAATATGTGAGGAAGATTAGGTTTAGTTATTTATTAATTTATTAACTCTCCTAATTTAAATTGCATTTTAATATTACCCAAATAAATTAAACCCAATTAAATTTTAAGACCCAATTTGTACTAAATTAATTTACCCATCTCTTATTAATATTTATTAGCCCACACAAATTAAATAGTTATTTTGACCCAAAATAATGGACAAAGTCCAATTAATATGTTTTCAAACAAAAATAATTTTTTTATTACTTAATATTATATATTTTTTTTCGGGTATTACATCACCTACCCCTTAAAAAGGATTCCGTCCCCGGAATCAAAAGAATGAACGTACCTAATTATCAAAAAAAATGCAGATACTTCGCTCGAATAGACTCCTCCATCTTCCATGTAGCTTCCCGCTCTGAATGATTTTACCACAAGACTTTAACAAAAAGGAATTATCTTTCTCCATTTTAATTTAAAAATAAAAAATAAAAAATATGGGTTATTACATTTTTCACCCCTTATAAATAATTCCGTCCTCGGAATTCAAATGACTTGCAAAGAAAAATATTTTTATTTAAATTACATAATTATTCATAAATTTTAGTTAAGACGTAGCGCCGCCATTTGTAACAATCAACGCGGATAAGTCATCGGTCCACGTAATTATCAATGTACTTGTAAAAGATTCGTCAGCTACCGTGTCAAGCCTTGGTAAGGTTCTTCGCGTTGCATCAAATTAGATCACATGATCCACTGTTGGTGCGGGTCGTCGTTAATATCTTTGAGTTTCATTCTTGTAAACGTACTCTTCGAAAAATAATTCAAAATCACAAAAATTTATCTTCGTCTAAATACGATTCGAATACCCAAAATATTTAAAATTATTTTTAATTCGTAAAACGTTTATATTCCACACATGACAAAGATCTAACAAATTATTTTTGTTTTATTTTACATAATTTCATACAAAACTCTAAAGACATCAGATAAACAAAACAACTGTGCTAACTATATTACCAACTCTCCCCAAGTCCTCAAGAGCTTCAAAATATCTCATTCTCAATTTGAACTATTCACCGAATAATATTACACCAAAGAATATACTACTAATATCTCTTTATCACCAACTCTCCTAAGTCCTTAAGAATTTCAAAATATCATAATCTCCAATCAAATTAGTTCTCACATATTATTACACCAAAAATATACTACTACTAAGATCTCTTCATCACCATATCAAACTCCAAGTCACATATTCTATCATCTGCATAAGCGAACTATAACTATTCAAGATATCTCAAAATCAATTGAATTTCATCACTTACTTTCTACTCATATAATAAATCAATCATCCCTTATTGTAAATCATAATCCAATAAATTTAAATGTCCCCCCATACTATTACAAAGAAACTTCATAGGACATAACTCCAATATCCTACTTAGAAAATAACCACAAAATTGATCATTAACTCCAAAAGATTAATCTAATTACCTCGAATATCAACAACTCAAATTACATGAAATCCTCTATACTTAATAATTTTCTTTTTATCATAGTATGTCATCAATACACAAACCTCAAATTATACACAAGCTTAACATAAATCAAAACTTAACTCAAATTAATCCTCAATTCAACGATCATAGTAATTGTCACAAAAAAAAAAAAAAAAAACTCTGACAATTGATTTCCCAAAATCAAATACTCGTCGATTCAAATACTTACATCATAATAATATCTCATATAAGATCACTTCTTATCTGTACAAAGTATAATTTTATTCACCTCAATAATTAAATCACAATTCTTAACTAATATCATTACTCAATCACTTTAACATATTATTCTACTTTCCTCAAATCAACTACAAATCGAAAAGAAATCGAAAGTGGATCAAAATAGAGACCAACCAAACAAAGAACAAAATCGAATCAAACTCCTACGTCTACCCAATGGTCTACCACAACTCACAGGTCAAACCTAAATAAGTTTTCTACAAGAAAGAACCTAAGCTTTGATACCATCTCTGTAACACCCCCTTCCCGAAAAGGAAAGGGAGGTCACGCACAAAGCACAACAAACCTCAAAATAGTAAACTGAGCACTAATAACTTCAACATATGTAATAATGATATCCACCAATAAAGTACTAATTATAATTCTACAACTAGAGTCAAAATAATCAAAACTTAAAATTTGAATCAACCTAACTGGTCAAAGGCAAAACTCTCATCACACTAGTCCTGAATCACCCCTGCAAACCTGCCGGAAGAAAAATACAGCATGAGCCAATTGCCCAGTACGGATACAGATATACAAAAGATATACATCAGATATACGAAAACAGTTGAGATAAATTACTGAACAAGCCTCAAGTGAAAGTACGAACGAAAATATAATATCCAAGGATCTGAATGGAATATATATGAATCAACATAATTGACGAAACCAATAAAAGAATAAAGAAATAGCGAACTGAAGTAACTAACTCAATGACTTGAACTGAACAAAAATCAACAAAACTAATCCAATAAAATAATAGGCTGAAACAAACGGCTGGAGTTATTTCATACCGAATGAGCTCAGAAATATATCTTGTCACACAGACAAGTCAAAACAATGCCACACAGGCAAGTCAAATGATGCCACACAGGCAAGTCAAAACAATGCCACACAGGCACATCAAAATAATGCCACACAGGCAAATCACACATTGGACTGCGAATCCAATGTACGCAAATCGGATAGGTGTGTTTGGCACAACATCACCAATCCGCAGAACAGAAATCTAGGGTTAACCCATACGCCTCCCACAACAAAACACCAAATGGCCCATTTACTCCGGAGCCCAAAATGGAGACGCCGTGGACTAATCACACCGCCACGGAAAGTGTCATGTCTCTCGTGCCAAGACGACATGCCTGTGGTACCCCCACAGGTGGTTATAGCTCAGGTATACCCTACAGTATATTCTAACAAAATACCATGTCACAACACATGCGACATAATACCAACAAAAGGGGTTCTATATGTACATGTTGAACCAAATCAAATTATGGTCACAAGGTCTCAAAATAAGGTAACAACATGTACCGCTCTACAATTATCAAAAATAAATACTGAACATGATATCCTAATTCAAAGAGTACAATTACGAGTCCAATGTGTCAACTCCAAAATGAAACAATTATATGAATTTCACAAGAAACAATTATGTGAAATAATAATAGAATTTGAAACGAGAAATAAAACGAATAAATCAAATGTAACAAAAGTATCGCTGAAAGAGTACGAAATCCGTACCTGACACTTCCAAATCATTTATAGCACACTCCACGAAATCTTATCCTCAAATGCCAACGATATTAAATATGAAACGTCATTTCCAACCTAAACATATTCACCTCGAATTAAAATAATCCAAACTAATAATTCCCAAAATAATTCATAATCTATTTAATATGTCTTTAATCCTCGCCTTTTATCAATTATTAATACTCCAAAATTTATATTCCAAAAATAACTCTTTAAATTCCCTCCGTTCAATTAAAAAAAATTTTAATAAGATTTTATTACAATTCAATCGTTAATAACATAATACTATTAAAAAAAATTATTAAAAACTTTTATAACTATGTCGGCAAAACAAATAAATTTAAATTTAATATATACAACTTCAATTTAAATTTACAAATTCTGATTATAAACTTCATGGCTAATAACCTATTAAAATGTAATATCTATATATATATATATATATATATATATATATATATATATATATAATGAAATCAATCTTGCAAACCGCATGAAATCAAACATGACATATATGTATAAGCATAATTTAATTATAATCCTTATTGATACCTGCAGCAACTTAGCTTTCATCATGATAACGAAATTTTCTTTTCTCTTTTTTTTTAACAGCAAAGTTCAGTCAACAACTGAAACAAGTAATCTGAGAAACTTATAAATATGTATATATCCAGTCAAATCAGTCGTACCCTCCTATACTTCTACTATTTACCGATTATATGATTCCCTATAACAGAATATGCATTACCTTGAATTATAAACAAAAAGAAAAACTTGCCTGATGTTAAATAAAATTGCGAATTTTCTTCCTCCTTTTCCAGCGCAGCCACCGACCTCTTTCGTTTTCTCTCCACCAATTCGTACAAAATAGGTGAGGAAGATTAGGTTTAGTTATTTATTAATTTATTAACTCTCCTAATTTAAATTGCATTTTAATATTACCCAAATAAATTAAACCCAATTAAATTTTAAGACCCAATTTGTACTAAATTAATTTACCCATCTCTTATTAATATTTATTAGCCCACACAAATTAAATAGTTATTTTGACCCAAAATAATGGACAAAGTCCAATTAATATGTTTTCAAACAAAAATAATTTTTTTATTACTTAATATTATATTTTTTTTTCGGGTATTACAATTCAAGTCTCTGTTTGACATTTTCATTACATTAGTTATAATTATTATGTTTGATTCTCTCTCCAATATATCCATATATGCATTTTCCTGCATGAGATGCATGACAAATTTTAAGCAGTCCACCTAGATTTCACTTTTATTGGTAAATTAATTTAAGGCAAAAATATACTTTATCCTATTCAAATTGTCAAATTTTGTGCAATAGCCCGTTGAAATAAAAAAAAATTGCAATTAAAAAACTGAATTATTAAAAACATTACAATTGTCCCAATCCGTCAATTTTTTGAACATCCGTCAAATTGACTTATGTAATTTCCTACGTGACTTAATAAAATAAAAGGAAAAATGAGTCATAAATGATGTGGCCCTTCCAAATTGGTTTTGGCATAAACAAGATCTTCTATGTGGAAATGAAAATTGGACATGAATGTTTTGCAATTTCACCTATTTGTATTTTTACCCTCAACAAATAGGTGAAATTGTAAAACACTCGTGTCCAATTTTCATGTCTAATTTTTATGTCCACGTGGAGTTTTTCCAAATAAGAATCCCAGTCTCAAATCTTTAATACAATAAAAATCCACTTTTTAAAAAATAAAAACTCCAAAAATCTATCATCTTCAACCTCCGGTCAGTTCAACCCAACCCGTTAACTAGTCAAACGGGACGAAAATATCTAATATCTTTTCAAACTTAATTATATTTAATGGGTTTTGCTCTTATTTTTTGATTATATTACAAGTAAAATTCTGGTGTAAAATATTTTTAAGTTTAATACCAAAATTAAAGACAAGAATACATGATTAATGTTAAAATTTCAAAGGAAAAAAACACAGGCGAGAAGGAGAAGAAATCACTATATGAAAGTGTGAAGAATATAATAGTGAAGAAAACTCTTACACCTGAATTTTATTTTTCCAAGAACTAAAAATTGAGAGGAAAACCCAAAGAATATAAAATATTATCCATAATAACATATATAAATATAATTGGATTAAAAATATAACTAATAACCTCAAGCTTCCACTACCGCAACTAAAACTTCTATTGTTTGTTAAAAATTTAAATCATGGCAAAATCTTATGCGGAAAAGTAACTTGTCCTTGGAAAAATTGACTAGCTATTAAAAGTCCTGTCAAACCTTTCACTATTATACCAATTCCATGTGTACCGGGTGCCCTGCGCGTAGTTTTACCCAAAAAAGAAGAAGCTGACCATTTCTTTTTCGCACTGGCCAAATAGTATAAATAGCAAGCTCATCTTCTTACATACAATATCTCAGTTATCTCCTTCCCAAACAAAGCAAAAACACAAACCAAAAGCTTCATTCTTCAAACCTCAAGTATCAGAAAGATATGAAGATTCCAAGTTTTATGCTGCTTGCTTTTGTTCTTTTGTCAACTTTTTCACAGCAAACTACGGCATATTCTCAAGAAAATTTTCATAAATGCCTTAAACAGGCTTCTTCAAACTCCGAATCCATTTCCAAAGTCATTTACACCCCAACCAACTCATCCTACACATCCGCCTTGCAGTTCTCCATTAACAATCTTCGATTTGCATCATCCGCTACACCTAAACCCCTAGTCATTGTTCAACCCGTCGACGCAACCCAAATCCAAACGGTTATTTATTGCTCCAAGAAACATGGCATGGAGATTCGGATTCGAGGCGGTGGTCATGATTTTGAAGGTCTTTCTTACGTATCAAGAAACCCGTTTGTCGTGCTTGATATGATTAATCTTCGATCAATCAATGTGGACCCTGTAACTGCAACTGCATGGGTTCAATCAGGTGCAACTCTAGGTGAACTTTACTATGAAATCGCCAAGAAAAGTAAAACCCTAGGGTTTCCGGGTGGTGTTTGGTCAAACGTTGGCATTGGTGGACTAATTAGTGGTGGAGGCTACGGCACGTTAAGACGGAAGTACGGTCTTGCTGCTGACAACGTCATTGATGCAAGTTTGATAGACGTTAATGGAAGAATCCTTAATAGAAAATCAATGGGTGAAGATCTATTTTGGGCTATTAGAGGAGGTGGTGCTTCTAGCTTTGGAGTCATTCTTTCTTGGAAGATAAAGCTAGTTCCTGTCCCGGAAATTGTGACTGTTTTTCAAGTAGATAGAACTTTGGAACAAAATGCAACTGAAATAGTTCATAAGTGGCAATCTGCTGCTCCTAAGCTTCCAAAAGATTTAGAAATCAGAATTGTAGCAAATACTATACGAAAAGGCGCACCTAGTGTACCTAGTAGAACAACACTTGGCATTGATTCAAGTACATATCAAGATGATAAAACAGTCCGTCTAAGATTTGTGGGAATGTTCCTTGGTGGAATAGACACACTACTTCCATTGATGCAAAAAAGATTCCCCGAGTTAGGCTTGAAGAGAGAAAATTGCAACGAAGTTAGTTATATCCAATCAGTGCTGCTTTTTTCTCTATTTTCAGCTGATGAATCTGTTGATGTTTTGCTAAACAGAACTTCGTTTAAGATTCCGTTTAAAGCAAAATCCGGCTTTGTGGATAAACCAATTTCAAGAAAAGGCTTAGAAGGTATTTGGAAAATGCTGCTCAAAGGTGAACCCGAAACGACAAATATGATCTTGACATCGTACGGAGGAAGAATGGATGAGATTTCAGAATCCGCGATTCCATTTCCACATTGAGCTGGAACATTGTATATGATGTACATGAGGGTGCTTATGGATGGAGACACAACCAAGGCTATGAATTGGATCAAAAGCTTATATAAATACTTGACTCCACATGTTACTAAAAAACCAAGAACTGCATATGTAAACTATAATGATCTTGACTTGGGGGTGAACAATCAGAATGGTCTAACGAGCTATTCAGAAGCAAGCAAATGGGGTAAAAAGTACTTCAAGAATAATTTCGACAGATTGGTTCAGGTGAAGTCACGAGTTGATCCTGGTAACTTCTTCAGGCACGAGCAGAGTATACCTCCGGTTTCTTCGAAACTTTTAGATTAGAAATGTTAGTTTCTTTGCTAGCGAAAAAATTCATTTATTTGTTCATTGGTTTATGGCCTTTAAATACAGACAAAATTGTAATCAAATTCCTTAATTGTTCTATTTATTCATTTTTTTCAATTTTTTGTTTCGTTGATCTACTACAATTATGGTTGTACTTACAAACACTTCGAACGTATGAAACTTTTGCAAATTATTGGAACATTAATTGTATTAAATTTACATGTGCGGGTGAAGGTATAATTAGATCATATATACCTCTACAAACACTTCCCTATAACGCCTTAGGCAGTTGTTGTGCTTAATCTCTTCATTGTGTACCATCTTATCGTCTTTTTGCTTGTAGTTCCGCTTCTATGTAAGATTATTTTTAATGCAAGTAGATGAGTTTATCACATATGCATTAACAGATATATTCCTTTATGATTATATTTTTTTTTTATTTGTAAAGGCACTAATTTAATGGGTGTTTATATGTAACAGTACTGTGTGCTAGATTAATTATTAAATAAATTGTGAAGATGATATTTCCTCAATATTTAAGATATCATCTAGTAATTATATATATATATATATATATATATATATATATATATATATATATATATCATCTGTAATTTAGTTTTATTTCATGATTGTGGAAGAGAGAGCAAACATGTATCACTTGATGACATTGTAAGAGACTAAAAACTTTTTTGGCTACCACCATTGTACTATCTTTATCATGATAAAAGAATTAAGTATTGAATTAGCCAAACTTTAATTAGAAGAGAAAACATACAGGACTATTGTGAATATAATAATTATTAAATTAATTTAATTATATGGGTATCATATTTTAGCTTTCACCATAATATGGATGCGTCAAACATCCTTAATAATTTATGGATTTTTTTATAATTACCTCTCAAGGAACTTTTCTTCTATAACATGTTACCTTGCATTCAAAATCATTCAATTCTCTGTTTGACATTTTCATTACATTAGTTATAATTATTATGTTTGACTCTCTCTCCAATATCCATATATGCATTTTTTTCTTGCATGAGATGTGTAGGTATAGAAATCGTACCTTACTAGGATTAGGGTTTCGTGTTGACTGAGGAGGAGAGAAATTCGCAAAGAGTACGGTCTTGATTGAGTGGTTGAAGAGGGGAGAAGAACAGATAAGCAATTGCTCGAGTAACACGTGACAGTACTCTTAGGATTCAAGAGTCTTCTTCAAAGTCTTCAGTTCAGAGAGAATCAAAAAGTCCCCTTCTATTGAAATGAAGGGAGGTATTTATAGAGTTTCCTGGAAAATGGTCACGTGCCTGGCACATGTCTGGGTCTTGTGCATGGCATGTGATTTCAGTAAAAATTCCAGAAATACCCTTAGTTACTTAAGTAATGCCTAAATCATCCTGTCCTTCTAGTCACCAATCCAATCCCTCAATCAATTCCAAAATCAAGTTCTCCATGAGCCTTCTACCTCGGGACACGTGGAGACTTCTACCAGTTCATTTAATTCTTTAGATCACACGTGAGCCCTAATTTTGTACTCGGACTCACATTTGCCCCCTGCACGTGAGTCACACCTTCGGAGTGACGATCATGCAAAAATATTTCGAGTCTTTGAATCATGCTTCAAATTTTCTGAACAATCCGCGGAGCTCGATCTTGCAAACCTCGTAAAAAAAATCTTATGAGAAAGAAACCCTAAGAGAACTCTCCCAAAATATCTTGAAAATCTTTTATCAAATTTGTTTCCAAATTTTTGCTCACTCAAATTAAATCTAAAAACTTGTCAATCAAAGAATTAGTTGCAACACTTAATAATATATATAAATTATTCATAATTCGTAAATGAAGATGCATAATAGAATATTTGACAATATGCATTAATTAGAAAGACAAATGCCACAGTAAAATATGCCTCAAGAAGAATTTGGTTTTTGTGGGTAAAAACTAGTGACATCATATAAATAAAACATTAGGATATATAAATATATATTCTATTAACAAAAACAGTGCTTAACACGTTTTATTTTAATATAATATTTATTTATTTATTTATTTTGAAATTGGTTCAAACTTCTTCAAACACCCACAATTAGAGTTCTAACATAAAATAATTTCACAGATATTGATCCTTGTAGAATAACAAGTTTAGTAGGATACATACTCTGTATTTCATTGTGTATATATAGAAAGGAAAGGACTATGTTTCTTCTTTGTGATTGATGAAGTAATACAATATCAGTAGTATTGTATTGGAGAGAAGATTTATGAAGCTAATCCGGAAAAAAGAAAGGTGCGCCTTATTTTATTTTTTTAAGTTCGGGTAAAAAAAGGAAAACTTTCTTTTATCATGTACATATATCAAAGTGGGACGGTACTGAAAGATGATGTGATTAATAAGAGGACGTTATATATATATATATATATATATAGAGAGAGAGAGAGAGAGAGAGAGAGGATCCTCCGGACTGGTTCTAAAATCCTGACACAATTTTTTTTTTGTTTTTTTTTTTGAAACAACTAAAAATAAATAAATTATGGAATTGAAATTTTTACATAATACAGTGTTTTGGGTGTATTTTTAATACCTATACCAACCAATGTATGTACAGTCTGCCCAGACTGTACAAAAATATTTTGGTATAGGCATCCAAATCACAAAAAACACTGTATTATGTAAAAATTTCAATTCCATAATTTTTTTTAGTTGTTTCAAAAAAATACAAAACAAAAATGGTTCGGATTTTATAGAGTCCGGAATCCCAAACTGAATCCGGACTCATATATATATATATATATATATATATATATATATATATATATATATATATATATATATATATATATTGATCCTGTTATTATTCAGAGGGGGAGTACCTCATTAATCATGCTATTACTCAGAGGCTATGAGACCTACACGCTAGCCAACTGCGCCACCACCCCTGTACCATTATATGTATATAACCCCATGGTTTTGGTTTCAGTACTGTAATGTTTTTTGTGTTTTTTTTGTTTTGTTTTCTTTTGGCAGGCTCTATTATTTTATATTTATATAGACAAACCTCAATTCTTCTGCACTTCCACAGCATTAACGTAATGAGTCAAAATCACATATAATATAAGGGCTATATGTATATACACAGCTGTGTATTACACAGTAGGTCTAGGACGACATGTTTTTTGGGTTATAGCGATGGTAAACTGTCGCCATAGCCCAGAATAGCTATGACGACGGGTTAAACCGTCGCTATAGCCTACTGTGTAATACACAGCTGTGTACACGTATTTTTTCCATAATATAATTAGTAACTTATAAGACCCATAAACTTTTGGTTCACACCGACGCGGTGACCTTTTTTTATTTTTTTTATTTTTATAATTAAATATAAATCAAGAATTGACCCAAAAAGTCTTCTTTTTTTTTTAATTTAAAAGAAAGACTTACTTTTAAGAAATTTCAAGCGGCACTTCGTTCTGATCAATTAAACAACGAATCAAGAAAGGAAGCGAGGTACCGTAGTTGGACCATTCTGGACGGGCGAACCCTAGTAGGGATCGAATCTCAGGGTGGCTGAACCTTAGGAGGCTGAATCTCAATGTGGTGGAATCCCGAGGTGACCGAACCCTAGAGGGTTTTCTGTCGTTTGATAATTTTGTTTCTTCCTCTTTTTAGGTGTACGTAATCTCTCTTTTTCTGGGCTAAATCTTCTTATTCGAGTTCAGACTTTTTCGCACCGGACATTGTCAAAAGAAGATTGTTTTCAAGACGACCTCGTTTGTTCGGTATTCATAATTTCTCTTTTACCATGATAAGTACTATATTTCGAATGCTTTCCACTTCATTTTCCTGTTTCATAGAATTCTCATATTAAATCCCTCTTGTTGTAGACCAACTCTAACGAACATTCTGCAGACCCGAAAACTACTAAGGATATCCCCTTCATTAGCGAGTGGGGAAAAGCTCCCTTCTTTGGGCCTTTTGACGATTTCTGGGAACGATCGGAGAAGTTTGATCATGCAACTTTTCATCCACCTGACAAAGGGGGTGTATTTTTATATGCTGCAGCTGGCGAAAGTGCAGATAGCTTTCCCTGGTCTTCTCACATTCTCCGCATGTGCATCGAAAAACAGGAGTATCCTTTCAGTCCCATTCGCTTCCTGTCTAACTCATCTAGCCGCCTTCAGGGATGGCAACCTTGGGCCGACGAGATCCTCAAGAATTTTGATTATGTGAAGTTACTGGACAAAGCTGGGATTCTGTGTTGTGTTCAATTATGTAGAGATTTTCGTATCCAACAGGACTATGACGCCCTTACCCTATTGATTTCACGATGGTGTTCTTCTACATATACATTTGTCACCGCTTGGGGGGGAGTTCACCCCTACTCTAGAGGATGTCTATGCCATTTACCAGTAATTCTTTTTTCTGTTTTGTATATTCATCCTCATTTTTCTTGGGTTATGTATTTATTTTGAACTATATTTTGTAGCCTTCCTGCTGCTGCTTCAGCTTCTTATGGTTCATCCAGCATGTCCCTTAGGGATACCGAATGTGTCGCGTATTTGACAGAAGCTTTTAAGCGGACTTCCAATTACACCACGAGGTTCCAAGGCAATATAATCCTTTCAGAATTTGAGACACCCAACCATCCGAAGACTTCCTGGCTATCTTGGGTCCGTTATTTCTTTCGAGATTACAAGTCTGGCCACTGGAATAGTTCTGTTTATAGAGAGTTTGTTCTTGCTCTTCATAAGGAACCTTGTCCTTTTCCTTTAGCTGCATATCTGGCTATGTGGTTGTCCCACTTTATCTTCCCAGGGTTACCTATGGACGGTCCCTCAACCCGTATGTTTAGCATAGTGGCTTTGTTGTCTCGTGGTCTGGATGTTCCTCTTGC
Organism: Panax japonicus; assembly: GCA_020205505.1. NCBI lineage: Eukaryota > Viridiplantae > Streptophyta > Magnoliopsida > Apiales > Araliaceae > Panax > Panax japonicus. The sequence goes on from CM035111.1 coordinate 38,259,616, forward strand.
TGCTCTCTTTTTGGGAACCTTGTATCGTCGCTTGGATGAAACTGTTCTTTCCATGAGAGAATCTGTCGGAAGGTACCCCTTTTCAATTTTGCTCATTTATTATATTTATTATATATATATATATATATATATATATATATATATATATATATATATATATTGCTTAACAATATTTCTTTCATTTATTTAGGTATGAAGTGAATTGCTTCGTTCCATGCTCCTTTCTTCAGATCTTCCTCTTCGAGCACTTTTGGGGCCATTCTACATCTGTCCCAGAAACGAAGGAAATATCCATCCCCTTTTTCATCGCCCAATATTGTTCCCTGCAACGCTCGCTGGATTGATCATAGGATTACTTCAAATTTGCGGCTTTATATTGATAACTTTTCCTGTTTCACTGCGCGTCCATACACCATTATTCCAGAGGGAGGTTCTCTGCCTCGTTTATATAAGAGGGACTTTCGTTATTTTTCAAATGTCAGGGAATTGAGTGGTTCTTCACTTTCTTGGTTCATATTCCTCCGAGCTGCGGAACTAAAATAAGAATGTCAATAACATGTCTGCTCAATAGTGTTTTGCAGTATGGTATTCCTTAACTGAATCAAGATTGTATCCCTAATTTCTCTAAAAGTACTTCATACTACACATATACTCTAGAAAATGGCATTCACAAATTCACAAATAAAAATAGGAAATAGTTCAGCTTCACTCCCCAATTTGATTTAAAATTTTCACTTCTTCCATAAAATTTTTGTTTGCCAACCTCTCATCCTGCAACAAAAACACCAAATCAAAAATATCTTAACCAAGCAAAATACACAACCCATAAAAATATTATAAGCAACTAGTGAAAAATTGATTTTTCCTACAAAAATCTTTAGCTGCTTCATTAATCTCAACTACCTTTTCAATCTAAAGTTTTCATCATATAAACCTTTCGCTTCTTGCTTCAAGTATTTGTTTTCTTGAATCACCTTCTCAACACAAACCTGCAACAAAACCAAAAACACCAAATCAGAAATATCTCAACTAAATGAAATATACAAAATAAAAAAAATGGTAAAAATTATACAAATTACAAATTAAAAAAAATGGTAAAAATGGTAAATAAAATGGTAAATAAAATATACAAATTACAAAAAAAGAAATATCTCAACACGCGATGTACCTAGTAAAAAATTAAAACAGCAACTTGGGCAAAAAAGTTAGAGCTACTTACGAACAAAAATGGTGAAATATGGAAGATCTAGCTCCATGCCACTTCTTGAATTGGCGTCAGATTAAGATCAAAAACTGGTTCTTGCAAACGAACATTGTGTGTTATATGTGGACTCGAGCAATCCTCCTACAAGTTTGAGAAATAAAAAAGTTGAAATTATCATCCATAAAAAAATCAATCAAGTAAAGTACAAGCATATATATAAAAGTTTAAATTACTATATTAGAATTAGAGGTTTTTCTAACTTTTCTTGTACGTCTCTCATGTTGTGGTTTCATTCTTCTTTTTCCCTTTCGACCTTCCTTCTTCTTCAATCCCTTGAAATTTTTCCATTCGATTGTTAACTTTGTTTTCAAGCACTTTGTCAACTTCAACTTCCTTACTCATTGTAAAATTTTCAAGTTTCTTGCTACAATCATTTATCATCTTTTCCATGAAAATACGTGAATCTTTGTTCATTATAGCTTGATATGTTATTCGTAAGAGTTGTGATTGGACTCTTCTAATCCAACCTTTTGCATCTTCTTCTTCATTTGGCTTATCTTCATCTAATATAATCTGATTCTTTACAACCCTTGTAAGTCTATTACAAATGTATTTCTCCGGAATTTTTGTCACATTTAGCTGAGTAAATACTCTCAATATATGACAACACAACATCCCCTCACTTTCAAACTTTTTGCAACTACAAGTCACCACTTCATTATTAGTGTTACAAAACACCTTATATTCTTTCTCTTTTTTCCAATGTGGAGAACCAATATATGCAGAAGTGTCTTGTATGTCATCCTTCACTATAAACGAATCAACACAACCATACTCCTCTTTAAATAGATGAAAAAATTTAGGAGTGTACCTTTTTGATTATTGTCTTAGTATTGGAGACTTGGAGAAACCTAATGAAGGGACATTTTCTCTCATTTTAAACTCAGCCTCTAACTCCTTATTTCTCTTTTGGTCCACCACCCTATCAAAATGTTTGAAAAAATCACTGATGCTTAAAGTGCTTTTCAAATAATCTTTCAAATCACTGTTTAAACTTTCAGACATTTGTGTGCTTCGGATGCCCAATGTGAATGAATTTTTCATATACGCCTTAGCACATTTCTCTTTTTTTCGTATATGTGGGCCAACCAACTATTCTCCATTAAATTATAATCATCAAGCATTTTATTCCATTTACTCTCAAATTCCTCTTCATCTTCATATTCCTACATTCACTTATTAAAATCTATCATAAATGGAGACTTATTCCTCATGTAACAACCAAGATGTTTCAATGCATTTTGTCTAATGTGCCAAGTACATAATCCATGAGATACTTTTGGCCATTCACTCTGTAAAGTACTTGCCATAACAGCGTCTTGATCTGTAAAAATTGAACGAGGCTGCTTACCGCCATGTGCATTCATAAAAGTGTTAAAAAGCCACTTAAAAGATTCAATAGTCTCATCATACAAAAGTGCAGCCCCAAAAATTACTATCTGTCTATGATGGTTATATCCAGTAAACACACCTAAGGGCCTCATTCCATCATTAGTACCAAAAGTGGTATCAAAAGTTAGCACGTCACCAAAAGCAACATAATCATCAACCATTTTTGCATCGGCCCAAAATATATTAGTGACTTAATCAACACTATCAAGTTGTAGAGCATAATAAAACTTAGGATCACTCAAGTTTTGCTTCTCAAAATATGTGAAAATACTGCCAAGCTCCCCGTGACCCATATCTTTTTTTCTCCTAGATCTTAAGTATGATTTTTGATCTTCAATAACAAACCCAAGCTTACCCCTACCACCAGCTTCCCTGCTCAATAATTCTTGTGTTACTTTAGGAGTAAGCCCTGAATCAAAAGCCAATTTGTGACACCCCCAAAATAGGTCCATTCCACCCAACCCATTCTGAGTTGTCAAATACATGGTACAGAAACAACTACAACTTTTACAACCCATAAACTGTGAGTTTGAATACAAACATTGTCATCTAGGCAATATCCACGTGCAAATAAATCCCCATCATAACTATCAATACATTATTTTACAAAAAATGGTGAGGACTACTAAACAACTCTCTCTAGAACCTTCATTCCATACCCCGACTAGTACTCGCTACATTCTCGCCTCCTGAGAAGAAAAATGGAACAACAAGAAAAAGGGTGAGCTCAACTAGCCCAGTAAAGAATATTATGACTAAGATAATGTACAACAAATTATCCTTAGTCTTCAACAGGGAAAAATCTGATAGAATACAATAGACAACAAGTTTTAGATCAACAACTGCAGCGGAAACAACAATTCATTAGAAGAGTTAAGTAGAGAATAAAATCTACTAACATCTATGAATTTAAAAGTCCATCATCAATATTTTATCCCTGTAACATCAATCAATATATATCTCAAATCACATCAAATATTCATCTTTGCACTACAGGCCAAAGATATTCATCAGTCGGTCATGTTCATCTAAACACCTGCTCATCTTTGCACTACAGGCCAAAGATATTCATCAATTGTTCATGTTCATCTCAACACCTGTATATCTTTGCACTACGGGCCAAAGATATTCATAACAAAATCAACCATCTTTGCACTACAGGCCAAAGATATTCAGTAACACCATCATTTAGGACTGAGGATGATGAAAAATATTTTAAAAGAAACGAATCCAGTGAAACAAAATAACAAGTATTAAGGATTCGTACTTTAAACAATCTGAGTTCAAAAATACTTCATAAATAATCATACTGAAGTAAAATTCAAGAATGATCAAGACATAGATCCAATCAAAGCTAGTATCCAGAATAGATATTTTGGACAAAAAGAAGAAATTTTATTTCTTCGGTGAATAGTGCCGTATACGTGAATAGTAACTCCGACACCAAAAGATAGAAATTTCACAAAAAACATATTTACGCTTCGTGAATAGTACTCGTGAATTGTAACTCGTGAATAGTAACTCATGAATAGTAACTCGTGAATAGTAACTCATGAATAGTAACTCATGAATAGTAACTCATGAATAGTAACCCCGGCATGAAAAAGTTCCAAATTTGATAAAAATTTCCAACCAACATTTCAGCATAATGATATTGAAGAAATAATATCATTTGAGAAGAAAATAACATCCTTTACCTCGAAAGATCAGTACTTCTAGCTGAAACACCGGATATAGGCTATGACTTGTACCGTATAGCAATACTCAAAGTATACTCAAAATACTCACAAGAATACGCTCGATAATATAGAGAGAGAAAACTTCAGTTTCTGGTGTGATTTTCAATTCTAACCTAAGCACCTATTTATAGGAAATTGCTTAGAACACCAAAGTAGAAAATTTAATATAATAATAATATATTATATAAATATTCCTACGCACACACTCTAGAATCTGAATTCAGCAAATTCCAACACATTCAAAACCCACAAAAATGACAAAAACGTTTTTGTAATTAAAAATATTTTAAACTTCCAAAAATCAATTATTTCGGAGCTTCGAAACTTCAATAATTCACAATAAATAGCCCTTTTGTCAGAAAATTCGAATCTCGCGAGTTTTTATAGGAATTTCAATTCTCTACAACTTTACAGAAGGAAGTTTTTCCAAATTCCAAACAGAAATTGACCGAAATCCACAAACGGGTGATTTTTCAGGCTATAACCAAATTTCAGTCAATAATTGTGTCCACCAACACACAAAATATGTGTTAAACATTTAATGCCACAAAAATACTCTTCCTCCTCATATACTCATATATCCCACATTCATTATAAAAATATCATCGTTAATATATTATTAAAATAATATATTTAAATGAATTATTTTATCAGAAAAAGATAAAATATTTATTTTCAACAATTGTCACATTAAAAAATTTCTCCATCTATATCCACATAAAATCAATATTTTCCTCATCATATAAATCAATAATTTAATTATTCACAAATAATATTACAGAATCACAATACTGGCAACCAGGCCGTTCCCAGGAAAGAGGGGGCTTTCCAATAAGAATTTCTTCTTACTGGCGCGCAATTAGGTGACCAAACCTCTCCTTAGACAGAACTTTCTAGACATTTCCAATAATGTTATCTAATAATATTATTCAGATAATATGAATTATTGCTTCGATAATGAAAAATACTGTGTAGTGACAAATATTGAAACAACGGTAATATAAAATATCAATGCAGCAATTATTGAATCAATAAAATAAAATACTGAACAGTAATTACTGTAACCATTATTGAGTAGTGCCTTCTTACGTAAGAGTCAATAATTGGTGCAATACCGTGTGCTACTGTGCAACAACGCGTATTACTGTGTTTTAACCACCGAGTATTCCAACAGTATTAACGGTAACAACTACGCCGTTATTTATAAACAACTTATACTTGTCGTTTTCTTCATCCAATCACTTTCCGTTATGGGGCCCACAAAAGACTGCGCCGTCGTACGAATATTCCCCGACAGCAAGAATATTCCACGACCAAACGAATATTCCCCGACAACAATGAATATTTTATAACCACCTGCTTATTCGAAATATTTGCGCATTTTACCCATAACTTTTCACATTAATCAAATCAACCCTTACTATTTCAAAAAAAAATAAATAAATAAAGGAAATTCCTTTTTATTTAAAAATTTTCGGGGTCTTACACAATTCAATTGCTAATGAATGTGCCGTAGTAAGCTCTCTATGTGATCTGAGCATGTAAGCAGTGGATAAAGGTTGTAGCTCATGATGATGTTCTTCAGCAAACTCTTTCACTATATATTTCTTTCTCTCTTTATCTAAAAATACTTTTAACATCGGTTCTCGAGGAAGAGCGGTGGCGAATCATATCATCATCATCATCATTTTTCTTTCCTCTCTTTTGACCCTATTTACAACACACAAATAATTTACTAATCACAACTCCAGTTTTTTGATCCTTATTATCATACTCTTTTCTAACACCAAACCCCGCCTTCTTTGAGTAGTCTTTCCAAAATTGAAATACACCATCTATTGTGTCAAACTCCATACCAATCTTAGGTATACAATCTTGCTCCCCATATATCATTGGAGGACTATCATCAAGTGTTCCAATAGAGGTATCCACGTTAAAAATAGTACCTGTAAAAGACAACCAAATAAGATACGGAAAGTTGAGCATTTAGCTTGCTTGAATTTAATCATCTATGAATTCATATAATAAACAAAGAAACTACATACCATTATAGAATTGCAAAGATGCATATTATATTACATAGATTATTATGCAGATACAAACAGAAAAATCAAAACAAGTGACACACAAACAAGCCAAGCCACACAAAAGTAAACAAAAAAGAGTGAGAATACATTTATAAGTTCATAACATATACATAATGAAACAGAGCATGAACTAAGTTTGACATCAGTTGGCTGGAAGTAGAAGAACATGTAATAACCAATCAAAATCCTAATGGTGATTCCCACTCCAAACCCGAAAACCCCCATTATAGTACTCACTATACACATCTCTACTCTTCTTCCAGATCACTAGTATTCTGCACTACAATCCTCTCAAAAACTTAACAATTGTATATTCCAGAACAAAGGAATGAAAGAAACTAGAATCACAACTATGGAATATTTTTATAAACCCAAAAGATCAAAGAGAATCTAAATTTCCAAATACGCATCACCCATTTGCCATAAAAGATAATTACTACACGAGATCGACATATTTGGATAGCTCAAGCGAGTGAATTCTGTGTCGGTAACGCCTCTTGTGGGGGCGGATTGATCCCAATAGGAAGATCAAACAAGAAAAAGTGCTATAGAGACCAAAGTAAAATGACGACATACCGAAAAATTCACCCGTAAGAAGGTTTGGAGGGCTTGTTTAGGGCGACTGGAAATTGGAGTGAAATTTATCGGCGTGGGCGATGAAAAGGTCAGTGGCAGAGGCGGTGGTGGCGAAGGAGAGAGAACGAGCGACGGCGGTGAGGTGGTGGTGGTGGAAATGAAATGGCGAGATGTTGAGGAAAGCGGGAACTGAAGAGACAAAAGGCTGAGATAGTGAGATAATGAGGATTTAATTGTTACCATCAGATCATTTTTAAAATATCTAATGGCCCAAAATTAATACAGTACTAATGACCGGTACATTGAGTACCAGTCCTCCCCCCAATCCTAAATATAAACAATCACATAATATTCATATTCACTTACTCACATAATCATTAAATAAATTGTGACATTCTCCACAATTCTCTTAGATTAGATCACTAGTATATAATTAAAATACTAGGACCACATAATATTCATATTCACTTACTCACATAATCATTAAATAAATTGTGACATGCTCCACAATTCTCTTAGATTAGATCACTAGTATATAATTAAAATACTAGGATCATTAAATAAATTGTTACAGAGTATTTTTGTGATATTATAGGTCAATTGCTTACCAATATATGAAAATACAATTTTAGATTACAGTGTTTGCAAAAATGTTTTCTATAAAGAGAAGACAATAATCTAACACATTTTCCCAAGAATTCTTAAAAATGAAAAATGAAAAATGAAAAATGAAAAAGAATCCAATTAGAAAACACGGTCCAAATGCAACAAATTGGCTCTTTTATGTTTTTGCGCTTTTATCCAATAATAATAAAAATAGTCGTGTTTTATTTATAGCTCAACTTCAAGTCTTCAAAATAATACATTATTATTTTTTAAAAGTAAACTAGTTTTAAATTTTATAAAGAATTTATTTAAAATTTACATTTGTTTGGATCGTTGATTTGCGAAGCAGTCACCCCTCTCAAATTCATTGTCATTCAAAAAGTGTTTTATGAAAGGTATGTAATATTTGTCAGTTGGAATGATAAATGCTTATTTTATTATAATTAATTGACCAAAACATTTTGAACTAGTAGTTGGGAAAAGGTTGGCATTTAAGGGTATCTTTGAAGCTTAAAAATATTGAGAGAAATAAAAACAAATTTAACATTAGGAAATCTAAACTTTTTTGGTGGAGTTTTCTTAATCATTTATTACATTACATTTGAACATAAAAAATGATATATATTGCCAATATTTATGAGAAGTTACGTGGATAAGTATTAGTGTTAATTTTTTGGAGAGGTGTGTAATAAGTGAAGTTCTCTTATAATTGATATCAATCCCATGTGTCGATAAATTTAGTAATTGTAAGGGGGTGTTTGATAAAAATTGAATGATTCTGAATCTGAAAAAAAGTTATTTTATAATTGACATGTCTGAAACATTAGAATAATAAATTTTTATTATTTTACCCTTCTGAAAAAATTCAAAATTGTTGTAAATTTATTTAATATTACTTAATAAGTTATTTTATAATTGACATGTCTGAAACATTAGAATAATAAATTTTTATTATTTTACCCTTCTGAAAAAATTCAAAATTGTTGTAAATTTATTTAATATTACTTAATATAATAGTTAATATTGTAAAATAATTATAATAATAATTCATCCAGCCATTCAGCTAAAAAAATGAGATTTAGCCATTCATCACAAATTGTCTAAATGGCTGACCGTTTCAGCCATTCAACTATTCAGTGTTAATCAAACAGCCCCCAAATCGATATAAATTTACCACAAATTGTTATTAAAGTATATATAATTAGGCTTTTACATTGAGATGCTTTTTCTTTATTATATGTTTACTCTTTCAATTTTTCTTCCTTTTCTTTCTCTGACATTTTCCAAGCTCCAAACATAGAGAAATAAATTAAGATTTAAGTATTCAATTAGGCTTAAGCTAAAACTTTAGAAGGAAAAACACACAGGACTACTGTGAATATATATATATATATATATATATATATATATATATATATATATATATATATATATATATGAGTCCAGTTCTAGTCCAGACGTCCGGATTTTATCCAGTCCGGACTTTTTTTTTACTTTTTTTTTAAAAAACAATTAAAAAAAATATTTAATATTTTATGGAATTGAATTTTTTTTCATAATAAAGTGTTTTTTTTCATAATAAACTTTAGAAGGAAAAACACACAGGACTACTGTGGCCGTCTTTTCCACAACTAAAACATATCTTGGAAAGCTTTGAATAGTTTGGACTTATATGTCCCTCCTCTCCGCATCTATAACATCTAACTGACGGTCGTTCTCCTCCCCTAAAATTTGTTGCTGGTGCTGACGTCTTTCCATCATCGGTAAATCTTCTCTTCTTGAAATTTCTACTTGAATCAATTCTTCTATTATCTTGGCCATGATTACCACCGAAGTGGTTACCATTTCTGGTATGATAATTTCCTCCAGGATGGTTATCATTGTTCCGATGACCGTTGCCACCAGTACGATTATTATCGTGTTGTTGCTCGTTATCCTTCGATTGGGATGGCTCATTATCGCGCCCCACTAACTGAGCCCTATTCACAACATCCGAATATAAACAAAGTTTGTAAGAAATGAGGTATTGACGTATTTCGGGTTTCAAACCTTGCAGAAACATTCGTGTCATTCGTTCCTCATTATCAACCAAATGGGATGCAAATCGGGATAACTCCGTAAACTTAGCTTCGTACTGCGACACGTTCATATTGTTTTGCTCCAGCTTGATGAACTCAACCTCCTTCATGTGACGAATACTTTCGGGAAAGTACTTGTCATTGAACAGTTCTTATAACTTCTCCCAAGACATCTTCAGTGCGGCAGGTTGAGTACGCTTTACCGATTCCCACCAGTAATCAGCTTCTCCTCGCAACATATAGGTGGCAAAGGGAACTTTTTGCTCCTCGAAACATCCCAAGATATCAAATATCTTGGTGATCTGCTTTATCCACGTCTCTGCCGTAAGTGTTTCTAGCTTTCCCAATAACTCTGGTGGTCCAAGCTCCTTGAACTGCTTAGCGGTGACCAACCATGGGTTGCCATTGTTTCCAACTACATTATGAACAAGAGTCTCTCTCATTGGGTGTTGCATGAATTCTAAAAAGCTCCTAAACGTACCGCCGTTCGTCATTTGGTCGGTGCCGTTGTTCACCTAAGGATTATTGCCATCCTGATGCACATTATCCTGGGTATTGATCGTTGGTGACTCAACGGTCTCATATACTTCATTGCTTATCACAACATTTTTAGATGCCATTTTTAAACACTGCAACAAAAAAGGGTTAATTGACATGTCACATATTATCCCTGTACTCTGACCGACCAAATAAATACCAAACAAACTTAGGTAGCTCATACTAGCGAAGGAATTTCCCATCTCTCCCCTCCTAGTTCTATTCTCACATCTTAGCCAGTGATCATATCCCTAAGCTTTGATACCAACTGTGACGACCCCAAAATAGGTCCATTCCATCCAACCTATTCTGAGTCGCCAAATACATGGTACAAAAATAAATACAACTTCAGTAATACAATTGTCGTGCAAAATACGACAACACATATACTGTGAGTTTAAATACAACTATTGTCTAATAGACAGTATAAAAACTCAAAAGGGGTCCTCATTACAATTATTGATACACTATTTTATAGTATAGTGAGGACTACTAATGCAACCATCTGGACCGTCAATCCATTCCCCGACTAGTCCCAGCTATATTCTCATTTCCTGAAGAGAACAGTGAAAGAAAGGGTGAGCTCAACTAGCCCAATAAGAAAATATTATGACTAAGATAATATATAACAAATTATCATTAGTCTTCAACAGGGAAAAATCTGATAAAATAGAATAGACAACAAGTTTTAGATCAACAACTGCAGCGGAATAAGCAATCCATTAGAAGAGTCAAGTAGAGAAAGAATTCTACTATCTTCTAAGATTTAAAAGTTCTTCATCAATATTTTATCCCTGTAACATCAATCAATATACATCTTGAATCAAATATTCATTTTTGCACTACAAGCCAAAGATATTGATTTGTATCACCAGTTGGTCATGTTCATCTCAATACCTGTTCATCTTTGCACTACGGGCCAAAGATATTCATTAGGTAATCATTCATCTTTGCACTACAGGCCAAAGATATTCATCAGTTAATCATTCATCTTTGCACTACAGGCCAAAGATATTCAGTAATATCATCATTTAGGACTGAGGATGATGAAAAATATATTAAAGAAAACGAATCCAGTGAAATAAAAGATCAAATATTAGTGATTCGTATTACAGTTTATCCAAGATCAATAATAATCCATAATAACTCATTTCGAAGTAAAATTCAAGAATAAAGATCAAAACATGGATACAATCAAAGATAGTAACCATAATAGACATCTTGGACAAAAGAAGAAATTTTTTTTTTCGGTGAATAGTGCCGTATACGTGAATAGTAACTCCGACACCAAAAGATAGAAATTCTATAAGAAAAATCAACATGCTTTGTGAATAGTACTCGTGAATAGTAACTCGTGAATAGTAACTCGTGAATAGTAACCCCGACATAAAAAGTTCTAAATTTGATAAAAAGTTCCAACCAATATTTCGGCATAATGATATTGAAGAAATAATATCACTTACGAAGAAAATAACATCCCTTACCTCAAAAAGATAATACTTTTGGCTGGAATACTGGATATAGTGCTTAAGGAACTTGCACCGTATAGCAACACTCAAAGTATCAAAATACTCACAAGAATACGCTCGATAATATAGAGAGAGAAAAAGAGAAAACTTATGAATTTTGGTGTGATTTTTAATTCTAACTAAGCACCCTATTTATAGGAAAATGCTTAGAACGCCATAGAAGATTAACCTGCTACCTGATGGCTTTACCTGTTACTATTACCACCCACCACATTTGAAATTCAATTGAGCACATTTCTCACCAACCAATTCTAGAATTTTCTAAAATGTTTTATCATTTAAACAATAATCAGAAACTTTAATAATTCATAGAAAATAGCCCGTTTATCAGAAAAATACAAATTTTATGTCCATTCCACACGAAATCGAATTCTCTACAACTTTGTAGCTTTGATTTTTTTTCAAATTCCAAACAAAAAATACCCAAAATCCACAAACGGATGATTTTTAAATACTTCCAATCCGACAAAATACTAATAAAACATCTCAGCATTAATTCCTTCATTAATAACCACAAAATAAATCCATCATTTATATCCACATAAAATAAATATTTCCTTATCATATGAATCAATAATTAATTATTCATAAATAATATTACAAAATCACATTTATGACAACCAGGCTGTTCCCAGGAAAGAGGGGCTTTCCGATAAGGATTTCTCCTTACTGGCGCGCAATTAGGTGACCAAACCTCTCCTTGACAAAACTTTCTAGACATTGCCAATAATGCTATCTAATAATATTATTCAAATAATATGAATTATTGATCTGATAATGGAGATATTGTGCAGTGATAATTATTGAACAACAATAATATAAAATATCAACGCAACAATTATTGAATCAATAAAATAAAATATTGAACAGTAACTACTGTGACAATTATTGAGTAGTGCCTTCTTACGTAAGGATCAATAATTCAATAATACTGTGCAATACCGTGTGCTACTGTGCAACCACGCATATTACTATATTTTAACCACCGGGTATTCCAACAGTATTAACGGTAACAACTAAGCCGTTATTTATAACAACCCAAACTTTGTCGTTTTCTTTATCCGACAGTTATCCATTATGGGGCCCACAAATGGCTGCGCCGTCGTACGAATATTCCCCGACAGAAAGAATATTCCACGACCAAACGAATATTCCCCGACACAATGAATATTTTATTACCACTTGCTTATTTTACAAAATTCGCACATTTCACCCATAACCAAAGTATTATATCAAATTAACACCTTATTATTCACAATAATAAATAGAGGAAATTCGATTTTATTCATTAAAAAGTTGGGGTCTTACACTTGATATCCACAGTTGTGATCCTATTACGATCAACTTTAACCCCCTTTTCAATATCAAACCAGCTACACTTAAATGTAACTACCTTGTTGCCCCCGTGATAATTAAGCACAACCACGTCCTATAAACGACCATAGTAATTGGACTTAGAATCTTGGTAGCAGTTCCTATCACCACAACCCCAGAATTAACCGATTTGAGTTCATTCAAGTCATCTACTCTAAATATGTACCCATTCACGATGCAACCAGGAAAAGAACTAACAACTTTGTAAGGTCTTTGGATGACATCTATAAAACGCGCAAAAGTGTTCTTCGCTTCAACCCTTTTCTTAAACCACTATTGGAAATTAGTAGGGCCATAAGTATCGACCAACATCTCAACTGGATCATAGTTTTTGACATATGAATCCCGTGAAATTGGTTGTTCCATAATATTTTCAATCACTTTTGATTCCCCGTGATGAGTCCATACACAAATCCATAGGAAAATAAGTCAAATTTAATCTCGTCGACTTTCTTCCAAATCAGGTTTTTACACTTGACACACGGGCATCACATCTTCCCGTTCGGATCATCCGTATGTTCTAGTGCTTTGTTCAAGAAATCTGACACCCCGACACGATAACCTGCGACTAATCCCCTTCCATCACTAGGTATCCTACGGAACATCTAACTCCGGTCGGTTGACATTTTTAACTACACAGAAGACGTATTCAGTTAATTTGGAAAATTTATGCATGAATTAGATAAGGACGTGACATGGATAAGGCTTTTATCCCGTTATTGGATGCGTCTCGTCACTAGAGCAAACACAATGAGTACGTTTCATTAGTTTCAAGAAAATTTCGGCAGCACCTCCCCATGGTCTCCAAGCACACGAAATAGACTACGATAACTTAATCTGCTCTCAATGCACTCGGAGAAAATATAGAAATAACAGTCGAAAAATCCTCAAAATAACAAAAACGTACTGTTTCGTATTGGCACCGGCCTAAGTGAGAGACGTAACATCCAATAACAGTCCCAAACTGGGGACTGTTCGACATTCCCTCCTATTGAGTGAATGTCAAATGGGTTTCTAAGTTTATTGAAAATTGTGGCAAACTAAACAAATGCTACTTAGTTTATTTTGCCAATGATGATAATTAAACTAAGTAAATGGTACTTACTATATGAAAATTGTTATTTGGAATCTATAGAGACTACTTGAGTCGGCAATCCGGCAAAAAAAGGGTCGTAGTTCCTGTTTGTGTCCTATACTCGAATAATAAAGTTAATTGAATTACTGCAGACATTCCTCATTGTTCCATCATAACAGATGACAACATCCTGAAGGAGTTCCATTAAGCTATTGAACAAAGTTTCAGGTTAAGCAATCCTCTAAATGAACGAACGATCACTTCTAAGCCAGGAATGAATCATCTCCCCATACGAGTCCAATTCATTCCTAGCAAAGAAGTGATCGTTCGCTCATCTAGAGGGTTGCTTAACCTAGAACTTTTTTCAACAACTTAATGACACTACTCCCGGATGTTGCCATCTGTTATGATGGAACAAGGAGGAATGTCTGCAGCAATTCAATTAACTTTACAATTCGAGTATAGGACACAAACAGGAACTACGACCCCTTACAGATGATATATATTTTAAAAATCCAACATTATTTTAAAAATTAATTTAATATATTTTAAATTTAAAATAATTAGAATGAATTTCTGTAAGTTTAACCACTACAATAATATTAGATACCGTAAATTAATTATTTAAAAAATATTACTCATCGTAATTATTTTTTTATTATTTTATAACCTATAATAAATAATCTTCATTTTAAATGTCTCAAATTAATTTTTAAAAATTAGTAATGATCTTATTAAAATATATATTAATAAATAAAACAGTACTTACAGATATGTGCATGCATGTGAGTAGTGTTGTGCAACATGACAAAATATATGTGTCTGCCGCTAGAGGCTCAAGCGGCAGGGGCTAAGTATATAAAGGAGGGACAGTTCGGTAACTAATAAGCAATTTTGGGATTAAAGGGCTGCCGCTACAGCCTGTAGCGGCAGGGGGGGGGGGAAATTGTTTAATCTGAACCATTAAATGTATGAATCGACGGATGAAAACTTGGTTGCTGAACAGTGTTTATGGTGAACGTTTGCCACGAATTATTACCCTATATATATATCATCTGTAATTTAGTTTTATTTCATGACTGTGGAAGAGAGAGCAAACATGTATCACTTGATGACATAGTAAGAGACCGAAAACTTTTTTGGCTACCACCATTGGACTATCTTTATCCTGATAAAAGAATTAAGTATTGAATTAGGCTTAAGCCAAACTTTGACTAGAAGAGAAAACATACAGGACTATTGTGAATATAATAATTATTAAATTAATTTAATTATATGGGTATCATATTTTAGCTTTCACCGTAATATTGATGCGTCAAACATTCTTAATAATTTATGGATTTTTTTTATAATTACCTCTCAAGGAACTTTTCTTCTATAACATGTTACCTTGCATTCAAAATCATTCAAGTCTCTGTTTGACATTTTCATTACATTAGTTATAATTATTATGTTTGATTCTCTCTCCAATATATCCATATATGCATTTTCTTGCATGAGATGCATGACAAATTTTAAGCAGTCCACCTAGATTTCACTTTTATTGGTAAATTAATTTAAGGCAAAAATATACTTTATCCTATTCAAATTGTCAAATTTTGTGCAATAGCCCGTTGAAATAAAAAAAATTGCAATTAAAAAACTGAATTATTAAAATCATTACAATTGTCCCAATCCGTCAATTTTTTGAACATCCGTCAAATTGACTTATGTAATTTCCTACGTGACTTAATAAAATAAAAGGAAAAATGAGTCATAAATGATGTGGCCCTTCCAAATTGGTTTTGGCCATAAACAAGATCTTCTATGTGAAAATGAAAATCGGACATGAATGTTTTGCAATTTCACCTATTTGTATTTTTACCCTCAACAAATAGGTGAAATTGTAAAACACTCATGTCTAATTTTTATGTCCACGTGGAATTTTTCCAAATAAGAATACCATTTTTTAATCTTTAATACAATAAAAGTCTCAAATCTTTAATACAATAAAAATCCACTTTTTAAAAAATAAAAACTCCAAAAATCTATCATCTTCAACCTCCGGTCAGTTCAACCCAACCCGTTAACTAGTCAAACGGGAAGAAAATATTTAATATCTTGTCAAACTTAATTATATTTAATGGGTTTAGCTCTTATTTTTTGATTATATTACAAGTAAAATTCTGGTGTAAAATATTTTTAAGTTTAATACCAAAATTAAAGACAAGAATACATTATTAATGTTAAAATTTCAAAGAAAAAAAACACAGGCGAGAAGGGGGAAGAAGTCACTATATGAAAGTGTGAAGAATATAATAGTGAAGAAAACTCTTACACCTGAATTGTATTTTTCCAAGAACTAAAAATTGAGAGGAAAACCCAAAGAATATAAAAATATTATCCATAATAACATATATATAATTGGATTTAAAAATATAACTAATAACCTCAAGCTTCCACTACCGCAACTAAAACTTCTATTGTTTGTTAAAAATTTAAATCATGGCAAAATCTTATGCGGAAAAGTAACTTGTCCTTGGAAAAATTGACTAGCTATTAAAAGTCCTGTCAAACCTTTCACTATTATACCAATTCCATGTGTACCGGGTGCCCTGCGCGTAGTTTTACCCAAAAAAGAAGAAGCTGACCATTTCTTTTTCGCACTGGCCAAATAGTATAAATAGCAAGCTCATCTTCTTACATACAATATCTCAGTTATCTCCTTCCCAAACAAAGCAAAACACAAACCAAAAAGCTTCATTCTTCAAACCTCAAGTATCAGAAAGATATGAAGATTCCAAGTTTTATGCTGCTTGCTTTTGTTCTTTTGTCAACTTTTTCACAGCAAACTACGGCATATTCTCAAGAAAATTTTCATAAATGCCTTAAACAGGCTTCTTCAAACTCCGAATCCATTTCCAAAGTCATTTACACCCCAACCAACTCATCCTACACATCCGCCTTGCAGTTCTCCATTAACAATCTTCGATTTGCATCATCCGCTACACCTAAACCCCTAGTCATTGTTCAACCCGTCGACGCAACCCAAATCCAAACGGTTATTTATTGCTCCAAGAAACATGGCATGGAGATTCGGATTCGAGGCGGTGGTCATGATTTTGAAGGTCTTTCTTACGTATCAAGAAACCCGTTTGTCGTGCTTGATATGATTAATCTTCGATCAATCAATGTGGACCCTGTAACTGCAACTGCATGGGTTCAATCAGGTGCAACTCTAGGTGAACTTTACTATGAAATCGCCAAGAAAAGTAAAACCCTAGGGTTTTCGGGTGGTGTTTGGTCAAACGTTTGCATTGGTGGACTAATTAGTGGTGGAGGCTACGGCACGTTAAGACGGAAGTACGGTCTTGCTGCTGACAACGTCATTGATGCAAGATTGATAGACGTTAATGGAAGAATCCTTAATAGAAAATCAATGGGTGAAGATCTATTTTGGGCTATTAGAGGAGGTGGTGCTTCTAGCTTTGGAGTCATTCTTTCTTGGAAGATAAAGCTAGTTCCTGTCCCGGAAATTGTGACTGTTTTTCAAGTAGATAGAACTTTGGAACAAAATGCAACTGAAATAGTTCATAAGTGGCAATCTGTTGCTCCTAAGCTTCCAAAAGATTTAGAAATCAGAATTGTAGCAAATACTATACGAAAAGGCGCACCTAGTGTACCTAGTAGAACAACACTTGGCATTGATTCAAGTACATATCAAGATGACAAAACAGTCCGTCTAAGATTTGTGGGAATGTTCCTTGGTGGAATAGATACACTACTTCCATTGATGCAAAAAAGATTACCCGAGTTAGGCTTGAAGAGAGAAAATTGCAACGAAGTTAGTTATATCCAATCAGTGCTGCTTTTTTCTCTATTTTCAGCTGATGAATCTGTTGATGTTTTGCTAAACAGAACTTCGTTTAAGATTCCGTTTAAAGCAAAATCCGGCTTTGTGGATAAACCAATTTCAAGAAAAGGCTTAGAAGGTATTTGGAAAATGCTGCTCAAAGGTGAACCCGAAACGACAAATATGATCTTGACATCGTACGGAGGAAGAATGGATGAGATTTCAGAATCCGCGATTCCATTTCCACATAGAGCTGGAACATTGTATATGATGTACATGAGGGTGCTTATGGATGGAGACACAACCAAGGCTATGAATTGGATCAAAAGCTTATATAAATACTTGACTCCACATGTTACTAAAAAACCAAGAACTGCATATGTAAACTATAATGATCTTGACTTGGGGGTGAACAATCAGAATGGTCTAACGAGCTATTCACAAGCAAGCAAATGGGGTAAAAAGTACTTCAAGAATAATTTCGACAGATTGGTTCAGGTGAAGTCACGAGTTGATCCTGGTAACTTCTTCAGGCACGAGCAGAGTATACCTCCGGTTTCTTCGAAACTTTTAGATTAGAAATGTTAGTTTCTTTGCTAGCGAAAAAATTCATTTATTTGTTCATTGGTTTATGGCCTTTAAATACAGACAAAATTGTAATCAAATTCCTTAATTGTTCTATTTATTCATTTTTTTCAATTTTTTGTTTCGTTGATCTACTACAATTATGGTTGTACTTACAAACACTTCGAGCGTATGAAACTTTTGCAAATTATTGGAACATTAATTGTATTAAATTTACATGTGCGGGTGAAGGTATAATTAGATCATATATACCTCTACAAACACTTCCCTATAACGCCTTAGGCAGTTGTTGTGCTTAATCTCTTCATTGTGTACCATCTTATCGTCTTTTTGCTTGTAGTTCCGCTTCTATGTAAGATTATTTTTAATGCAAGTAGATGAGTTTATCACATATGCATAAACAGATATATTCCTTTATGATTATATTTTTTTTATTTGTAAAGGCACTAATTTAATGGGTGTTTATATGTAACAGTACTGTGTGCTAGATTAATTATTAAATAAACTGTGAAGATGATATTTCCTCAATATTTAAGATATCATCTAGTAATCTACTCGCCGATGATGAGGAACTTCTATGTAAGTACTATATATATATATATATATATATATATATATATATATATATATATATATATATATATATATATATCATCTGTAATTTAGTTTTATTTCATGATTGTGGAAGAGAGAGCAAACATGTATCACTTGATGACATTGTAAGAGACTAAAAACTTTTTTGGCTACCACCATTGTACTATCTTTATCATGATAAAAGAATTAAGTATTGAATTAGCCAAACTTTAATTAGAAGAGAAACATACAGGACTATTGTGAATATAATAATTATTAAATTAATTTAATTATATGGGTATCATATTTTAGCTTTCACCATAATATGGATGCGTCAAACATCCTTAATAATTTATGGATTTTTTTTATAATTACCTCTCAAGGAACTTTTCTTCTATAACATGTTACCTTGCATTCAAAATCATTCAAGTCTCTGTTTGACATTTTCATTACATTAGTTATAATTATTATGTTTGATTCTCTCTCCAATATATCCATATATGCATTTTCTTGCATGAGATGCATGACAAATTTTAAGCAGTCCACCTAGATTTCACTTTTATTGGTAAATTAATTGAAGGCAAAAATATACTTTATCCTATTCAAATTGTCAAATTTTGTGCAATAGCCCGTTGAAATAAAAAAAATTGCAATTAAAAAACTGAATTATTAAAATCATTACAATTGTCCCAATCCGTCAATTTTTTGAACATCCGTCAAATTGACTTATGTAATTTCCTACGTGACTTAATAAAATAAAAGGAAAAATGAGTCATAAATGATGTGGCCCTTCCAAATTGGTTTTGGCATAAACAAGATCTTCTATGTGGAAATGAAAATTGGACATGAATGTTTTGCAATTTCACCTATTTGTATTTTACCCTCAACAAATAGGTGAAATTGTAAAACACTCGTGTCCAATTTTCATGTCTAATTTTTATGTCCACGTGGAGTTTTTCCAAATAAGAATCCCAGTCTCAAATCTTTAATACAATAAAAATCCACTTTTTAAAAATAAAAACTCCAAAAATCTATCATCTTCAACCTCCGGTCAGTTCAACCCAACCCGTTAACTAGTCAAACGGGACGAAAATATCTAATATCTTTTCAAACTTAATTATATTTAATGGGTTTTGCTCTTATTTTTTGATTATATTACAAGTAAAATTCTGGTGTAAAATATTTTTAAGTTTAATACCAAAATTAAAGACAAGAATACATGATTAATGTTCAAATTTCAAAGGAAAAAAACACAGGCGAGAAGGAGAAGAAATCACTATATGAAAGTGCGAAGAATATAATAGTGAAGAAAACTCTTACACTTGAATTGTATTTTTCCAAGAACTAAAAATTGAGAGGAAAACCCGAAGAATATAAAAATATTATCCATAATAACATATATAAATATAATTGGATTAAAAATATAACTAATAACCTCAAGCTTCCACTACCGCAACTAAAACTTCTATTGTTTGTTAAAAATTTAAATCATGGCAAAATCTTATGCGGAAAAGTAACTTGTCCTTGGAAAAATTGACTCTGTCAAACCTTTCACTATTATACCAATTCCATGTGTACCGGGTGCCCTGCGCGTAGTTTTACCCAAAAAAGAAGAAGCTGGCCATTTCTTTTTCGCACTGGCCAAATAGTATAAATAGCAAGCTCATCTTCTTACATACAATATCTCAGTTATCTCCTTCCCAAACAAAGCAAAAACACAAACCAAAAAGCTTCATTCTTCAAACCTCAAGTATCAGAAAGATATGAAGATTCCAAGTTTTATGCTGCTTGCTTTTGTTCTTTTGTCAACTTTTTCACAGCAAACTACGGCATATTCTCAAGAAAATTTTCATAAATGCCTTAAACAGGCTTCTTCAAACTCCGAATCCATTTCCAAAGTCATTTACACCCCAACCAACTCATCCTACACATCCGCCTTGCAGTTCTCCATTAACAATCTTCGATTTGCATCATCCGCTACACCTAAACCCCTAGTCATTGTTCAACCCGTCGACGCAACCCAAATCCAAACGGTTATTTATTGCTCCAAGAAACATGGCATGGAGATTCGGATTCGAGGCGGTGGTCATGATTTTGAAGGTCTTTCTTACGTATCAAGAAACCCGTTTGTCGTGCTTGATATGATTAATCTTCGATCAATCAATGTGGACCCTGTAACTGCAACTGCATGGGTTCAATCAGGTGCAACTCTAGGTGAACTTTACTATGAAATCGCCAAGAAAAGTAAAACCCTAGGGTTTCCGGGTGGTGTTTGGTCAAACGTTGGCATTGGTGGACTAATTAGTGGTGGAGGCTACGGCACGTTAAGACGGAAGTACGGTCTTGCTGCTGACAACGTCATTGATGCAAGATTGATAGACGTTAATGGAAGAATCCTTAATAGAAAATCAATGGGTGAAGATCTATTTTGGGCTATTAGAGGAGGTGGTGCTTCTAGCTTTGGAGTCATTCTTTCTTGGAAGATAAAGCTAGTTCCTGTCCCGGAAATTGTGACTGTTTTTCAAGTAGATAGAACATTGGAACAAGATGCAACTGAAATAGTTCATAAGTGGCAATCTGTTGCTCCTAAGCTTCCAAAAGATTTAGAAATCAGAATTGTAGCAAATACTATACGAAAAGGCGCACCTAGTGTGCCTAGTAGAACGACACTTGACATTGATTCAAGTACATATCAAGATGATAAACAGTCCGTCTAAGATTTGTGGGAATGTTCCTTGGTGGAATAGACTCACTACTTCCATTGATGCAAAAAAGATTCCCCGAGTTAGGCTTGAAGAGAGAAAATTGCAACGAAGTTAGTTATATCCAATCAGTGCTGCTTTTTCTCTATTTTCAGCTGATGAATCTGTTGATGTTTTGCTAAACAGAACTTCGTTTAAGATTCCGTTTAAAGCAAAATCCGGCTTTGTGGATAAACCAATTTCAAGAAAAGGCTTAGAAGGTATTTGGAAAATGCTGCTCAAAGGTGAACCCGAAACGACAAATATGATCTTGACATCGTACGGAGGAAGAATGGATGAGATTTCAGAATCCGCGATTCCATTTCCACATAGAGCTGGAACATTGTATATGATGTACATGAGGGTGCTTATGGATGGAGACACAACCAAGGCTATGAATTGGATCAAAAGCTTATATAAATACTTGACTCCACATGTTACTAAAAAACCAAGAACTGCATATGTAAACTATAATGATCTTGACTTGGGGGTGAACAATCAGAATGGTCTAACGAGCTATTCACAAGCAAGCAAATGGGGTAAAAAGTACTTCAAGAATAATTTCGACAGATTGGTTCAGGTGAAGTCACGAGTTGATCCTGGTAACTTCTTCAGGCACGAGCAGAGTATACCTCCGGTTTCTTCAAAACTTTTAGATTAGAAATGTTAGTTTCTTTGCTAGCGAAAAAATTCATTTATTTGTTCATTGGTTTATGGCCTTTAAATACAGACAAAATTGTAATCAAATTCCTTAATTGTTCTATTTATTCATTTTTTTTCAATTTTTTGTTTCGTTGATCTACTACAATTATGGTTGTACTTACAAACACTTCGAGCGTATGAAACTTTTGCAAATTATTGGAACATTAATTGTATTAAATTTACATGTGCGGGTGAAGGTATAATTAGATCATATATACCTCTACAAACACTTCCCTATAACGCCTTAGGCAGTTGTTGTGCTTAATCTCTTCATTGTGTACCATCTTATCGTCTTTTTGCTTGTAGTTCCGCTTCTATGCAAGCTTTATAAGATTATTTTTAATGCAAGTAGATGAGTTTATCACATATGCATAAACAGATATATTCCTTTATGATTATATTTTTTTTGATTTGTAAAGGCACTAATTTAATGGGTGTTTATATGTAACAGTACTGTGTGCCAGATTAATTATTAAATAAACTGTGAAGATGATATTTCCTCAATATTTAAGATATCATCTAGTAATCTACTCGCCGATGATGAGGAACTTCTATGTAAGTACTATAAATATATATATGTATATATATATATATATATATATATATATATATATATATCATCTGTAATTTAGTTTTATTTCATGATTGTGGAAGAGAGAGCAAACATGTATCACTTGATGACATTGTAAGAGACCAAAAACTTTTTTGGCTACCACCTTTGTACTATCTTTATCATGATAAAAGAATTAAGTATTGAATTAGCCAAACTTTAATTAGAAGAGAAAACATACAGGACTATTGTGAATATAATAATTATTAAATTAATTTAATTATATGGGTATCATATATTAGCTTTCACCATAATATGGATGCGTCAAACATCCTTAATAATTTATGGATTTTTTTATAATTACCTCTCAAGGAACTTTTCTTCTATAACATGTTACCTTGCATTCAAAATCATTCATGTAACACCCCCTTCCTGAAAAGGAAAGGGAGGTCACGCACAAAGCACAACAAACCTCAAAATAGTAAACTGAGCACTAATAACTTCAACATATGTAATAATGATATCCACCAATAAAGTACTAATTATAATTCTACAACTAGAGTCAAAATAATCAAAACTTAAAATTTGAATCAACCTAACTGGTCAAAGGCAAAACTCTCATCACACTAGCCCTGAATCACCCCTGCAAACCTGCCGGAAGAAAAATACAGCATGAGCCAATTGCCCAGTACGGATACAGATATACAAAAGATATACATCAGATATACGAAAACAGTTGAGATAAATTACTGAACAAGCCTCAAGTGAAAGTACGAACGAAAATATAATATCCAAGGATCTGAATGGAATATATATGAATCAACATAATTGACGAAACCAATAAAAGAATAAAGAAATAGCGAACTGAAGTAACTAACTCAATGACTTGAACAGAACAAAACCAACAAAACTAATCCAATAAAATAATAGGCTGAAACAAACGGCTGGAGTTATTTCATACCGAATGAGCTCAGAAATATATCTTGTCACACAGACAAGTCAAAACAATGCCACACAGGCAAGTCAAATGATGCCACACAGGCAAGTCAAAACAATGCCACACAGGCACATCAAAATAATGCCACACAGGCAAATCACACATTGGACTGCGAATCCAATGTACGCAAATCGGATAGGTGTGTTGGCACAACATCACCAATCCGCAGAACAGAAATCTAGGGTTAACCCATACGCCTCCCACAACAAAACACCAAATGGCCCATTTACTCCGGAGCCCAAAATGGAGACGCCGTGGACTAATCACACCGCCACGGAAAGTGTCATGTCTCTCGTGCCAAGACGACATGCCTGTGGTACCCCCACAGGTGGTTATAGCTCAGGTATACCCTACAGTATATTCTAACAAAATACCATGTCACAACACATGCGACATAATACCAACAAAAGGGGTTCTATATGTACATGTTGAACCAAATCAAATTATGGTCACAAGGTCTCAAAATAAGGTAACAACATGTACCGCTCTACAATTATCAAAAATAAATACTGAACATGATATCCTAATTCAAAGAGTACAATTACGAGTCCAATGTGTCAACTCCAAAATGAAACAATTATATGAATTTCACAAGAAACAATTATGTGAAATAATAATAGAATTTGAAACGAGAAATAAAACGAATAAATCAAATGTAACAAAAGTATCGCTGAAAGAGTACGAAATCCGTACCTGACACTTCCAAATCATTTATAGCACACTCCACGAAATCTTATCCTCAAATGCCAACGATATTAAATATGAAACGTCATTTCCAACCTAACATATTCACCTCGAATTAAAATAATCCAAACTAATAATTCCCAAAATCATAATCTATTTAATATGTCTTTAATCCTCGCCTTTTATCAATTATTAATACTCCAAAATTTATATTCCAAAATAACTCTTTAAATTCCCTCCGTTCAATTAAAAAAAATTTTAATAAGATTTTATTACAATTCAATCGTTAATAACATAATACTATTAAAAAAAATTATTAAAAACTTTTATAACTATGTCGGCAAAACAAATAAATTTAAATTTAATATATACAACTTCAATTTAAATTTACAAATTCTGATTATAAACTTCATGGCTAATAACCTATTAAAATGTATATATATATATATATATTATATATATATATATATATATATATATATTATATATATATATATATATATATATATAATGAAATCAATCCTGCAAACCGCATGAAATCAAACATGACATATATGTATAAGCATAATTTAATTATAATCCTTATTGATACCTGCAGCAACTTAGCTTTCATCATGATAACGAAATTTTCTTTTCTCTTTTTTTTTTAACAGCAAAGTTCAGTCAACAACTGAAACAAGTAATCTGAGAAACTTATAATATGTATATATCCAGTCAAATCAGTCGTACCCTCCTATACTTCTACTATTTACCGATTATATGATTCCCTATAACAGAATATGCATTACCTTGAATTATAAACAAAAAGAAAAACTTGCCTGATGTTAAATAAAATTGCGAATTTTCTTCCTCCTTTTCCAGCGCAGCCACCGACCTCTTTCGTTTTCTCTCCACCAATTCGTACAAAATAGGTGAGGAAGATTAGGTTTAGTTATTTATTAATTTATTAACTCTCCTAATTTAAATTGCATTTTAATATTACCCAAATAAATTAAACTCAATTAAATTTTAAGACCCAATTTGTACTAAATTAATTTACCCATCTCTTATTAATATTTATTAGCCCACACAAATTAAATAGTTATTTTGACCCAAAATAATGGACAAAGTCCAATTAATATGTTTTCAAACAAAAATAATTTTTTTATTACTTAATATTATATTTTTTTTTTTCGGGTATTACAATTCAAGTCTCTGTTTGACATTTTCATTACATTTGTTATAATTATTATGTTTGATTCTCTCTCCAATATATCCATATATGCATTTTCCTGCATGAGATGCATGACAAATTTTAAGCAGTCCACCTAGATTTCACTTTTATTGGTAAATTAATTTAAGGCAAAAATATACTTTATCCTATTCAAATTGTCAAATTTTGTGCAATAGCCCGTTGAAATAAAAAAAATTGCAATTAAAAACTGAATTATTAAAACATTACAATTATCCCAATCCGTCAATTTTTTGAACATCCGTCAAATTGACTTATGTAATTTCCTACGTGACTTAATAAAATAAAAGGAAAAATGAGTCATAAATGATGTGGCCCTTCCAAATTGGTTTTGGCATAAACAAGATCTTCTATGTGGAAATGAAAATTGGACATGAATGTTTTGCAATTTCACCTATTTGATATTTTACCCTCAACAAATAGGTGAAATTGTAAAACACTCGTGTCCAATTTTCATGTCTAATTTTTATGTCCACGTGGAGTTTTTCCAAATAAGAATCCCAGTCTCAAATCTTTAATACAATAAAAATCCACTTTTTAAAAAATAAAAACTCCAAAAATCTATCATCTTCAACCTCCGGTCAGTTCAACCCAACCCGTTAACTAGTCAAACGGGACGAAAATATCTAATATCTTTTCAAACTTAATTATATTTAATGGGTTTTGCTCTTATTTTTTGATTATATTACAAGTAAAATTCTGGTGTAAAATATTTTTAAGTTTAATACCAAAATTAAAGACAAGAATACATGATTAATGTTAAAATTTCAAAGGAAAAAAACACAGGCGAGAAGGAGAAGAAATCACTATATGAAAGTGTGAAGAATATAATAGTGAAGAAAACTCTTACACCTGAATTGTATTTTTCCAAGAACTAAAAATTGAGAGGAAAACCCAAAGAATATAAAAATATTATCCATAATAACATATATAAATATAATTGGATTAAAAATATAACTAATAACCTCAAGCTTCCACTACCGCAACTAAAACTTCTATTGTTTGTTAAAAATTTAAATCATGGCAAAATCTTATGCGGAAAAGTAACTTGTCCTTGGAAAAATTGACTAGCTATTAAAAGTCCTGTCAAACCTTTCACTATTATACCAATTCCATGTGTACCGGGTGCCCTGCGCGTAGTTTTACCCAAAAAAGAAGAAGCTGACCATTTCTTTTTCGCACTGGCCAAATAGTATAAATAGCAAGCTCATCTTCTTACATACAATATCTCAGTTATCTCCTTCCCAAACAAAGCAAAAACACAAACCAAAAAGCTTCATTCTTCAAAACCTCAAGTATCAGAAAGATATGAAGATTCCAAGTTTTATGCTGCTTGCTTTTGTTCTTTTGTCAACTTTTTCACAGCAAACTACGGCATATTCTCAAGAAAATTTTCATAAATGCCTTAAACAGGCTTCTTCAAACTCCGAATCCATTTCCAAAGTCATTTACACCCCAACCAACTCATCCTACACATCCGCCTTGCAGTTCTCCATTAACAATCTTCGATTTGCATCATCCGCTACACCTAAACCCCTAGTCATTGTTCAACCCGTCGACGCAACCCAAATCCAAACGGTTATTTATTGCTCCAAGAAACATGGCATGGAGATTCGGATTCGAGGCGGTGGTCATGATTTTGAAGGTCTTTCTTACGTATCAAGAAACCCGTTTGTCGTGCTTGATATGATTAATCTTCGATCAATCAATGTGGACCCTGTAACTGCAACTGCATGGGTTCAATCAGGTGCAACTCTAGGTGAACTTTACTATGAAATCGCCAAGAAAAGTAAAACCCTAGGGTTTCCGGGTGGTGTTTGGTCAAACGTTGGCATTGGTGGACTAATTAGTGGTGGAGGCTACGGCACGTTAAGACGGAAGTACGGTCTTGCTGCTGACAACGTCATTGATGCAAGTTTGATAGACGTTAATGGAAGAATCCTTAATAGAAAATCAATGGGTGAAGATCTATTTTGGGCTATTAGAGGAGGTGGTGCTTCTAGCTTTGGAGTCATTCTTTCTTGGAAGATAAAGCTAGTTCCTGTCCCGGAAATTGTGACTGTTTTTCAAGTAGATAGAACTTTGGAACAAAATGCAACTGAAATAGTTCATAAGTGGCAATCTGTTGCTCCTAAGCTTCCAAATGATTTAGAAATCAGAATTGTAGCAAATACTATACGAAAAGGCGCACCTAGTGTACCTAGTAGAACAACACTTGGCATTGATTCAAGTACATATCAAGATGACAAAACAGTCCGTCTAAGATTTGTGGGAATGTTCCTTGGTGGAATAGATACACTACTTCCATTGATGCAAAAAAGATTCCCCGAGTTAGGCTTGAAGAGAGAAAATTGCAACGAAGTTAGTTATATCCAATCAGTGCTGCTTTTTTCTCTATTTTCAGCTGATGAATCTGTTGATGTTTTGCTAAACAGAACTTCGTTTAAGATTCCGTTTAAAGCAAAATCCGGCTTTGTGGATAAACCAATTTCAAGAAAAGGCTTAGAAGGTATTTGGAAAATGCTGCTCAAAGGTGAACCCGAAACGACAAATATGATCTTGACATCGTACGGAGGAAGAATGGATGAGATTTCAGAATCCGCAATTCCATTTCCACATAGAGCTGGAACATTGTATATGATGTACATGAGGGTGCTTATGGATGGAGACACAACCAAGGCTATGAATTGGATCAAAAGCTTATATAAATACTTGACTCCACATGTTACTAAAAAACCAAGAACTGCATATGTAAACTATAATGATCTTGACTTGGGGGTGAACAATCAGAATGGTCTAACGAGCTATTCACAAGCAAGCAAATGGGGTAAAAAGTACTTCAAGAATAATTTCGACAGATTGGTTCAGGTGAAGTCACGAGTTGATCCTGGTAACTTCTTCAGGCACGAGCAGAGTATACCTCCGGTTTCTTCGAAACTTTTAGATTAGAAATGTTAGTTTCTTTGCTAGCGAAAAAATTCATTTATTTGTTCATTGGTTTATGGCCTTTAAATACAGACAAAATTGTAATCAAATTCCTTAATTGTTCTATTTATTCATTTTTTTTTCAATTTTTTGTTTCGTTGATCTATTACAATTATGGTTGTACTTACAAACACTTCGAGCGTATGAAACTTTTGCAAATTATTGGAACATTAATTGTATTAAATTTACATGTGCGGGTGAAGGTATAATTAGATCATATATACCTCTACAAACACTTCCCTATAACGCCTTAGGCAGTTGTTGTGCTTAATCTCTTCATTGTGTACCATCTTATCGTCTTTTTGCTTGTAGTTCCGCTTCTATGCAAGCTTTATAAGATTATTTTTAATGCAAGTAGATGAGTTTATCACATATGCATAAACAGATATATTCCTTTATGATTATATTTTTTTTGATTTGTAAAGGCATTAATTTAATGGGTGTTTATATGTAACAGTACTGTGTGCTAGATTAATTATTAAATAAACTGTGAAGATGATATTTCCTCAATATTTAAGATATCATCTAGTAATCTACTCGCCGATGATGAGGAACTTCTATGTAAGTACTATAAATATATATATATATATATATATATATATATATATATATATATATATATATATATATCATCTGTAATTTAGTTTTATTTCATGATTGTGGAAGAGAGAGCAAACATGTATCACTTGATGACATTGTAAGAGACCAAAAACTTTTTGGCTACCACCATTGTACTATCTTTATCATGATAAAAGAATTAAGTATTGAATTAGCCAAACTTTAATTAGAAGAGAAAACATACAGGACTATTGTGAATATAATAATTATTAAATTAATTTAATTATATGGGTATCATATTTTAGCTTTCACCATAATATGGATGCGTCAAACATCCTTAATAATTTATGGATTTTTTTATAATTACCTCTCAAGGAACTTTTCTTCTATAACATGTTACCTTGCATTCAAAATCATTCAAGTCTCTGTTTGACATTTCATTACATTAGTTATAATTATTATGTTTGATTCTCTCTCCAATATATCCATATATGCATTTTCCTGCATGAGATGCATGACAAATTTTAAGCAGTCCACCTAGATTTCACTTTTATTGGTAAATTAATTTAAGGCAAAAATATACTTTATCCTATTCAAATTGTCAAATTTTGTGCAATAGCCCGTTGAAATAAAAAAAATTGCAATTAAAAAACTGAATTATTAAAAACATTACAATTGTCCCAATCCGTCAATTTTTTGAACATCCGTCAAATTGACTTATGTAATTTCCTACGTGACTTAATAAAATAAAAGGAAAAATGAGTCATAAATGATGTGGCCCTTCCAAATTGGTTTTGGCATAAACAAGATCTTCTATGTGGAAATGAAAATTGGACATGAATGTTTTGCAATTTCACCTATTTGTATTTTTACCCTCAACAAATAGGTGAAATTGTAAAACACTCGTGTCCAATTTTCATGTCTAATTTTTATGTCCACGTGGAGTTTTTCCAAATAAGAATCCCAGTCTCAAATCTTTAATACAATAAAAATCCACTTTTTAAAAAATAAAAACTCCAAAAATCTATCATCTTCAACCTCCGGTCAGTTCAACCCAACCCGTTAACTAGTCAAACGGGACGAAAATATCTAATATCTTTTCAAACTTAATTATATTTAATGGGTTTTGCTCTTATTTTTTGATTATATTACAAGTAAAATTCTGGTGTAAAATATTTTTAAGTTTAATACCAAAATTAAAGACAAGAATACATGATTAATGTTAAAATTTCAAAGGAAAAAAACACAGGCGAGAAGGAGAAGAAATCACTATATGAAAGTGTGAAGAATATAATAGTGAAGAAAACTCTTACACCTGAATTGTATTTTTCCAAGAACTAAAAATTGAGAGGAAAACCCAAAGAATATAAAAATATTATCCATAATAACATATATAAATATAATTGGATTAAAAATATAACTAATAACCTCAAGCTTCCACTACCGCAACTAAAACTTCTATTGTTTGTTAAAAATTTAAATCATGGCAAAATCTTATGCGGAAAAGTAACTTGTCCTTGGAAAAATTGACTAGCTATTAAAAGTCCTGTCAAACCTTTCACTATTATACCAATTCCATGTGTACCGGGTGCCCTGCGCGTAGTTTTACCCAAAAAGAAGAAGCTGACCATTTCTTTTTCGCAC
The DNA here is from genome assembly GCA_020205505.1 of Panax japonicus. NCBI lineage: Eukaryota > Viridiplantae > Streptophyta > Magnoliopsida > Apiales > Araliaceae > Panax > Panax japonicus. The sequence continues at coordinate 38,290,955 of CM035111.1, forward strand.
TGGCCAAATAGTATAAATAGCAAGCTCATCTTCTTACATACAATATCTCAGTTATCTCCTTCCCAAACAAAGCAAAAACACAAACCAAAAAGCTTCATTCTTCAAACCTCAAGTATCAGAAAGATATGAAGATTCCAAGTTTTATGCTGCTTGCTTTTGTTCTTTTGTCAACTTTTTCACAGCAAACTACGGCATATTCTCAAGAAAATTTTCATAAATGCCTTAAACAGGCTTCTTCAAACTCCGAATCCATTTCCAAAGTCATTTACACCCCAACCAACTCATCCTACACATCCGCCTTGCAGTTCTCCATTAACAATCTTCGATTTGCATCATCCGCTACACCTAAACCCCTAGTCATTGTTCAACCCGTCGACGCAACCCAAATCCAAACGGTTATTTATTGCTCCAAGAAACATGGCATGGAGATTCGGATTCGAGGCGGTGGTCATGATTTTGAAGGTCTTTCTTACGTATCAAGAAACCCGTTTGTCGTGCTTGATATGATTAATCTTCGATCAATCAATGTGGACCCTGTAACTGCAACTGCATGGGTTCAATCAGGTGCAACTCTAGGTGAACTTTACTATGAAATCGCCAAGAAAAGTAAAACCCTAGGGTTTCCGGGTGGTGTTTGGTCAAACGTTGGCATTGGTGGACTAATTAGTGGTGGAGGCTACGGCACGTTAAGACGGAAGTACGGTCTTGCTGCTGACAACGTCATTGATGCAAGTTTGATAGACGTTAATGGAAGAATCCTTAATAGAAAATCAATGGGTGAAGATCTATTTTGGGCTATTAGAGGAGGTGGTGCTTCTAGCTTTGGAGTCATTCTTTCTTGGAAGATAAAGCTAGTTCCTGTCCCGGAAATTGTGACTGTTTTTCAAGTAGATAGAACTTTGGAACAAAATGCAACTGAAATAGTTCATAAGTGGCAATCTGTTGCTCCTAAGCTTCCAAAAGATTTAGAAATCAGAATTGTAGCAAATACTATACGAAAAGGCGCACCTAGTGTACCTAGTAGAACAACACTTGGCATTGATTCAAGTACATATCAAGATGACAAAACAGTCCGTCTAAGATTTGTGGGAATGTTCCTTGGTGGAATAGATACACTACTTCCATTGATGCAAAAAAGATTCCCCGAGTTAGGCTTGAAGAGAGAAAATTGCAACGAAGTTAGTTATATCCAATCAGTGCTGCTTTTTTCTCTATTTTCAGCTGATGAATCTGTTGATGTTTTGCTAAACAGAACTTCGTTTAAGATTCCGTTTAAAGCAAAATCCGGCTTTGTGGATAAACCAATTTCAAGAAAAGGCTTAGAAGGTATTTGGAAAATGCTGCTCAAAGGTGAACCCGAAACGACAAATATGATCTTGACATCGTACGGAGGAAGAATGGATGAGATTTCAGAATCCGCAATTCCATTTCCACATAGAGCTGGAACATTGTATATGATGTACATGAGGGTGCTTATGGATGGAGACACAACCAAGGCTATGAATTGGATCAAAAGCTTATATAAATACTTGACTCCACATGTTACTAAAAAACCAAGAACTGCATATGTAAACTATAATGATCTTGACTTGGGGGTGAACAATCAAAATGGTCTAACGAGCTATTCACAAGCAAGCAAATGGGGTAAAAAGTACTTCAAGAATAATTTCGACAGATTGGTTCAGGTGAAGTCACGAGTTGATCCTGGTAACTTCTTCAGGCACGAGCAGAGTATACCTCCGGTTTCTTCGAAACTTTTAGATTAGAAATGTTAGTTTCTTTGCTAGCGAAAAAATTCATTTATTTGTTCATTGGTTTATGGCCTTTAAATACAGACAAAATTGTAATCAAATTCCTTAATTGTTCTATTTATTCATTTTTTTTCAATTTTTTGTTTCGTTGATCTACTACAATTATGGTTGTACTTACAAACACTTCGAGCGTATGAAACTTTTGCAAATTATTGGAACATTAATTGTATTAAATTTACATGTGCGGGTGAAGGTATAATTAGATCATATATACCTCTACAAACACTTCCCTATAACGCCTTAGGCAGTTGTTGTGCTTAATCTCTTCATTGTGTACCATCTTATCGTCTTTTTGCTTGTAGTTCCGCTTCTATGCAAGCTTTATAAGATTATTTTTAATGCAAGTAGATGAGTTTATCACATATGCATAAACAGATATATTCCTTTATGATTATATTTTTTTTGATTTGTAAAGGCATTAATTTAATGGGTGTTTATATGTAACAGTACTGTGTGCTAGATTAATTATTAAATAAACTGTGAAGATGATATTTCCTCAATATTTAAGATATCATCTAGTAATCTACTCGCCGATGATGAGGAACTTCTATGTAAGTACTATAAATATATATATATATATATATATATATATATATATATATATATATATATATATATATATCATCTGTAATTTAGTTTTATTTCATGATTGTGGAAGAGAGAGCAAACATGTATCACTTGATGACATTGTAAGAGACCAAAAACTTTTTTGGCTACCACCATTGTACTATCTTTATCATGATAAAAGAATTAAGTATTGAATTAGCCAAACTTTAATTAGTAGAGAAAACATACAGGACTATTGTGAATATAATAATTATTAAATTAATTTAATTATATGGGTATCATATTTTAGCTTTCACCATAATATGGATGCGTCAAACATCCTTAATAATTTATGGATTTTTTTATAATTACCTCTCAAGGAACTTTTCTTCTATAACATGTTACCTTGCATTCAAAATCATTCAAGTCTCTGTTTGACATTTTCATTACATTAGTTATAATTATTATGTTTGATTCTCTCTCCAATATATCCATATATGCATTTTCCTGCATGAGATGCATGACAAATTTTAAGCAGTCCACCTAGATTTCACTTTTATTGGTAAATTAATTTAAGGCAAAAATATACTTTATCCTATTCAAATTGTCAAATTTTGTGCAATAGCCCGTTGAAATAAAAAAAATTGCAATTAAAAAACTGAATTATTAAAAACATTACAATTATCCCAATCCGTCAATTTTTTGAACATCCGTCAAATTGACTTATGTAATTTCCTACGTGACTTAATAAAATAAAAGGAAAAATGAGTCATAAATGATGTGGCCCTTCCAAATTGGTTTTGGCATAAACAAGATCTTCTATGTGGAAATGAAAATTGGACATGAATGTTTTGCAATTTCACCTATTTGTATTTTTACCCTCAACAAATAGGTGAAATTGTAAAACACTCGTGTCCAATTTTCATGTCTAATTTTTATGTCCACGTGGAGTTTTTCCAAATAAGAATCCCAGTCTCAAATCTTTAATACAATAAAAATCCACTTTTTAAAAAATAAAAACTCCAAAAATCTATCATCTTCAACCTCCGGTCAGTTCAACCCAACCCGTTAACTAGTCAAACGGGACGAAAATATCTAATATCTTTTCAAACTTAATTATATTTAATGGGTTTTGCTCTTATTTTTTGATTATATTACAAGTAAAATTCTGGTGTAAAATATTTTTAAGTTTAATACCAAAATTAAAGACAAGAATACATGATTAATGTTAAAATTTCAAAGGAAAAAAACACAGGCGAGAAGGAGAAGAAATCACTATATGAAAGTGCTGAAGAATATAATAGTGAAGAAAACTCTTACACCTTGAATTGTATTTTTCCAAGAACTAAAAATTGAGAGGAAAACCCAAAGAATATAAAAATATTATCCATAATAACATATATAAATATAATTGGATTAAAAATATAACTAATAACCTCAAGCTTCCACTACCGCAACTAAAACTTCTATTGTTTGTTAAAAATTTAAATCATGGCAAAATCTTATGCGGAAAAGTAACTTGTCCTTGGAAAAATTGACTAGCTATTAAAAGTCCTGTCAAACCTTTCACTATTATACCAATTCCATGTGTACCGGGTGCCCTGCGCGTAGTTTTACCCAAAAAAGAAGAAGCTGACCATTTCTTTTTCGCACTGGCCAAATAGTATAAATAGCAAGCTCATCTTCTTACATACAATATCTCAGTTATCTCCTTCCCAAACAAAGCAAAAACACAAACCAAAAAGCTTCATTCTTCAAACCTCAAGTATCAGAAAGATATGAAGATTCCATGTTTTATGCTGCTTGCTTTTGTTCTTTTGTCAACTTTTTCACAGCAAACTACGGCATATTCTCAAGAAAATTTTCATAAATGCCTTAAACAGGCTTCTTCAAACTCCGAATCCATTTCCAAAGTCATTTACACCCCAACCAACTCATCCTACACATCCGCCTTGCAGTTCTCCATTAACAATCTTCGATTTGCATCATCCGCTACACCTAAACCCCTAGTCATTGTTCAACCCGTCGACGCAACCCAAATCCAAACGGTTATTTATTGCTCCAAGAAACATGGCATGGAGATTCGGATTCGAGGCGGTGGTCATGATTTTGAAGGTCTTTCTTACGTATCAAGAAACCCGTTTGTCGTGCTTGATATGATTAATCTTCGATCAATCAATGTGGACCCTGTAACTGCAACTGCATGGGTTCAATCAGGTGCAACTCTAGGTGAACTTTACTATGAAATCGCCAAGAAAAGTAAAACCCTAGGGTTTCCGGGTGGTGTTTGGTCAAACGTTGGCATTGGTGGACTAATTAGTGGTGGAGGCTACGGCACGTTAAGACGGAAGTACGGTCTTGCTGCTGACAACGTCATTGATGCAAGTTTGATAGACGTTAATGGAAGAATCCTTAATAGAAAATCAATGGGTGAAGATCTATTTTGGGCTATTAGAGGAGGTGGTGCTTCTAGCTTTGGAGTCATTCTTTCTTGGAAGATAAAGCTAGTTCCTGTCCCGGAAATTGTGACTGTTTTTCAAGTAGATAGAACTTTGGAACAAAATGCAACTGAAATAGTTCATAAGTGGCAATCTGTTGCTCCTAAGCTTCCAAAAGATTTAGAAATCAGAATTGTAGCAAATACTATACGAAAAGGCGCACCTAGTGTACCTAGTAGAACAACACTTGGCATTGATTCAAGTACATATCAAGATGACAAAACAGTCCGTCTAAGATTTGTGGGAATGTTCCTTGGTGGAATAGATACACTACTTCCATTGATGCAAAAAAGATTCCCCGAGTTAGGCTTGAAGAGAGAAAATTGCAACGAAGTTAGTTATATCCAATCAGTGCTGCTTTTTTCTCTATTTTCAGCTGATGAATCTGTTGATGTTTTGCTAAACAGAACTTCGTTTAAGATTCCGTTTAAAGCAAAATCCGGCTTTGTGGATAAACCAATTTCAAGAAAAGGCTTAGAAGGTATTTGGAAAATGCTGCTCAAAGGTGAACCCGAAACGACAAATATGATCTTGACATCGTACGGAGGAAGAATGGATGAGATTTCAGAATCCGCAATTCCATTTCCACATAGAGCTGGAACATTGTATATGATGTACATGAGGGTGCTTATGGATGGAGACACAACCAAGGCTATGAATTGGATCAAAAGCTTATATAAATACTTGACTCCACATGTTACTAAAAAACCAAGAACTGCATATGTAAACTATAATGATCTTGACTTGGGGGTGAACAATCAGAATGGTCTAACGAGCTATTCACAAGCAAGCAAATGGGGTAAAAAGTACTTCAAGAATAATTTCGACAGATTGGTTCAGGTGAAGTCACGAGTTGATCCTGGTAACTTCTTCAGGCACGAGCAGAGTATACCTCCGGTTTCTTCGAAACTTTTAGATTAGAAATGTTAGTTTCTTTGCTAGCGAAAAAATTCATTTATTTGTTCATTGGTTTATGGCCTTTAAATACAGACAAAATTGTAATCAAATTCCTTAATTGTTCTATTTATTCATTTTTTTTCAATTTTTTGTTTCGTTGATCTACTACAATTATGGTTGTACTTACAAACACTTCGAGCGTATGAAACATTTGCAAATTATTGGAACATTAATTGTATTAAATTTACATGTGCGGGTGAAGGTATAATTAGATCATATATACCTCTACAAACACTTCCCTATAACGCCTTAGGCAGTTGTTATACTTAATCTCTTCATTGTGTACCATCTTATCGTCTTTTTGCTTGTAGTTCCGCTTCTATGCAAGCTTTATAAGATTATTTTTAATGCAAGTAGATGAGTTTATCACATATGCATAAACAGATATATTCCTTTATGATTATATTTTTTTTGATTTGTAAAGGCACTAATTTAATGGGTGTTTATATGTAACAGTACTGTGTGCTAGATTAATTATTAAATAAACTGTGAAGATGATATTTCCTCAATATTTAAGATATCATCTAGTAATCTACTCGCCGATGATGAGGAACTTCTATGTAAGTACTATAAATATATATATATATATATATATATATATATATATATATATATATATATATATATATCATCTGTAATTTAGTTTTATTTCATGATTGTGGAAGAGAGAGCAAACATGTATCACTTGATGACATTGTAAGAGACCAAAAACTTTTTTGGCTACCACCATTGTACTATCTTTATCATGATAAAAGAATTAAGTATTGAATTAGCCAAACTTTAATTAGAAGAGAAAACATACAGGACTATTGTGAATATAATAATTATTAAATTAATTTAATTATATGGGTATCATATTTTAGCTTTCACCATAATATGGATGCGTCAAACATCCTTAATAATTTATGGATTTTTTTATAATTACCTCTCAAGGAACTTTTCTTCTATAACATGTTACCTTGCATTCAAAATCATTCAAGTCTCTGTTTGACATTTTCATTACATTAGTTATAATTATTATGTTTGATTCTCTCTCCAATATATCCATATATGCATTTTCCTGCATGAGATGCATGACAAATTTTAAGCAGTCCACCTAGATTTCACTTTTATTGGTAAATTAATTTAAGGCAAAAATATACTTTATCCTATTCAAATTGTCAAATTTTGTGCAATAGCCCGTTGAAATAAAAAAAAATTGCAATTAAAAAACTGAATTATTAAAAACATTACAATTGTCCCAATCTGTCAATTTTTTGAACATCCGTCAAATTGACTTATGTAATTTCCTACGTGACTTAATAAAATAAAAGGAAAAATGAGTCATAAATGATGTGGCCCTTCCAAATTGGTTTTGGCATAAACAAGATCTTCTATGTGGAAATGAAAATTGGACATGAATGTTTTGCAATTTCACCTATTTGTATTTTTACCCTCAACAAATAGGTGAAATTGTAAAACACTCGTGTCCAATTTTCATGTCTAATTTTTATGTCCACGTGGAGTTTTTCCAAATAAGAATCCCAGTCTCAAATCTTTAATACAATAAAAATCCACTTTTTAAAAAATAAAAACTCCAAAAATCTATCATCTTCAACCTCCGGTCAGTTCAACCCAACCCGTTAACTAGTCAAACGGGACGAAAATATCTAATATCTTTTCAAACTTAATTATATTTAATGGGTTTTGCTCTTATTTTTTGATTATATTACAAGTAAAATTCTGGTGTAAAATATTTTTAAGTTTAATACCAAAATTAAAGACAAGAATACATGATTAATGTTAAAATTTCAAAGGAAAAAAACACAGGCGAGAAGGAGAAGAAATCACTATATGAAAGTGCGAAGAATATAATAGTGAAGAAAACTCTTACACTTGAATTGTATTTTTCCAAGAACTAAAAATTGAGAGGAAAACCCAAAGAATATAAAAATATTATCCATAATAACATATATAAATATAATTGGATTAAAATATAACTAATAACCTCAAGCTTCCACTACCGCAACTAAAACTTCTATTGTTTGTTAAAAATTTAAATCATGGCAAAATCTTATGCGGAAAAGTAACTTGTCCTTGGAAAAATTGACTAGCTATTAAAAGTCCTGTCAAACCTTTCACTATTATACCAATTCCATGTGTACCGGGTGCCCTGCGCGTAGTTTTACCCAAAAAAGAAGAAGCTGACCATTTCTTTTTCGCACTGGCCAAATAGTATAAATAGCAAGCTCATCTTCTTACATACAATATCTCAGTTATCTCCTTCCCAAACAAAGCAAAAACACAAACCAAAAAGCTTCATTCTTCAAACCTCAAGTATCAGAAAGATATGAAGATTCCATGTTTTATGCTGCTTGCTTTTGTTCTTTTGTCAACTTTTTCACAGCAAACTACGGCATATTCTCAAGAAAATTTTCATAAATGCCTTAAACAGGCTTCTTCAAACTCCGAATCCATTTCCAAAGTCATTTACACCCCAACCAACTCATCCTACACATCCGCCTTGCAGTTCTCCATTAACAATCTTCGATTTGCATCATCCGCTACACCTAAACCCCTAGTCATTGTTCAACCCGTCGACGCAACCCAAATCCAAACGGTTATTTATTGCTCCAAGAAACATGGCATGGAGATTCGGATTCGAGGCGGTGGTCATGATTTTGAAGGTCTTTCTTACGTATCAAGAAACCCGTTTGTCGTGCTTGATATGATTAATCTTCGATCAATCAATGTGGACCCTGTAACTGCAACTGCATGGGTTCAATCAGGTGCAACTCTAGGTGAACTTTACTATGAAATCGCCAAGAAAAGTAAAACCCTAGGGTTTCCGGGTGGTGTTTGGTCAAACGTTGGCATTGGTGGACTAATTAGTGGTGGAGGCTACGGCACGTTAAGACGGAAGTACGGTCTTGCTGCTGACAACGTCATTGATGCAAGTTGATAGACGTTAATGGAAGAATCCTTAATAGAAAATCAATGGGTGAAGATCTATTTTGGGCTATTAGAGGAGGTGGTGCTTCTAGCTTTGGAGTCATTCTTTCTTGGAAGATAAAGCTAGTTCCTGTCCCGGAAATTGTGACTGTTTTTCAAGTAGATAGAACTTTGGAACAAAATGCAACTGAAATAGTTCATAAGTGGCAATCTGTTGCTCCTAAGCTTCCAAAAGATTTAGAAATCAGAATTGTAGCAAATACTATACGAAAAGGCGCACCTAGTGTACCTAGTAGAACAACACTTGGCATTGATTCAAGTACATATCAAGATGACAAAACAGTCCGTCTAAGATTTGTGGGAATGTTCCTTGGTGGAATAGATACACTACTTCCATTGATGCAAAAAAGATTCCCCGAGTTAGGCTTGAAGAGAGAAAATTGCAACGAAGTTAGTTATATCCAATCAGTGCTGCTTTTTTCTCTATTTTCAGCTGATGAATCTGTTGATGTTTTGCTAAACAGAACTTCGTTTAAGATTCCGTTTAAAGCAAAATCCGGCTTTGTGGATAAACCAATTTCAAGAAAAGGCTTAGAAGGTATTTGGAAAATGTGCTCAAAGGTGAACCCGAAACGACAAATATGATCTTGACATCGTACGGAGGAAGAATGGATGAGATTTCAGAATCCGCAATTCCATTTCCACATAGAGCTGGAACATTGTATATGATGTACATGAGGGTGCTTATGGATGGAGACACAACCAAGGCTATGAATTGGATCAAAAGCTTATATAAATACTTGACTCCACATGTTACTAAAAAACCAAGAACTGCATATGTAAACTATAATGATCTTGACTTGGGGGTGAACAATCAGAATGGTCTAACGAGCTATTCACAAGCAAGCAAATGGGGTAAAAAGTACTTCAAGAATAATTTCGACAGATTGGTTCAGGTGAAGTCACGAGTTGATCCTGGTAACTTCTTCAGGCACGAGCAGAGTATACCTCCGGTTTCTTCGAAACTTTTAGATTAGAAATGTTAGTTTCTTTGCTAGCGAAAAAATTCATTTATTTGTTCATTGGTTTATGGCCTTTAAATACAGACAAAATTGTAATCAAATTCCTTAATTGTTCTATTTATTCATTTTTTTTCAATTTTTTGTTTCGTTGATCTACTACAATTATGGTTGTACTTACAAACACTTCGAGCGTATGAAACATTTGCAAATTATTGGAACATTAATTGTATTAAATTTACATGTGCGGGTGAAGGTATAATTAGATCATATATACCTCTACAAACACTTCCCTATAACGCCTTAGGCAGTTGTTGTGCTTAATCTCTTCATTGTGTACCATCTTATCGTCTTTTTGCTTGTAGTTCCGCTTCTATGCAAGCTTTATAAGATTATTTTTAATGCAAGTAGATGAGTTTATCACATATGCATAAACAGATATATTCCTTTATGATTATATTTTTTTTGATTTGTAAAGGCACTAATTTAATGGGTGTTTATATGTAACAGTACTGTGTGCTAGATTAATTATTAAATAAACTGTGAAGATGATATTTCCTCAATATTTAAGATATCATCTAGTAATCTACTCGCCGATGATGAGGAACTTCTATGTAAGTACTATAAATATATATATATATATATATATCATCTGTAATTTAGTTTTATTTCATGATTGTGGAAGAGAGAGCAAACATGTATCACTTGATGACATTGTAAGAGACCAAAAACTTTTTTGGCTACCACCATTGTACTATCTTTATCATGATAAAAGAATTAAGTATTGAATTAGCCAAACTTTAATTAGAAGAGAAAACATACAGGACTATTGTGAATATAATAATTATTAAATTAATTTAATTATATGGGTATCATATTTTAGCTTTCACCATAATATGGATGCGTCAAACATCCTTAATAATTTATGGATTTTTTTATAATTACCTCTCAAGGAACTTTTCTTCTATAACATGTTACCTTGCATTCAAAATCATTCAAGTCTCTGTTTGACATTTTCATTACATTAGTTATAATTATTATGTTTGATTCTCTCTCCAATATATCCATATATGCATTTTCCTGCATGAGATGCATGACAAATTTTAAGCAGTCCACCTAGATTTCACTTTATTGGTAAATTAATTTAAGGCAAAAATATACTTTATCCTATTCAAATTGTCAAATTTTGTGCAATAGCCCGTTGAAATAAAAAAAAATTGCAATTAAAAAACTGAATTATTAAAAACATTACAATTGTCCCAATCTGTCAATTTTTTGAACATCCGTCAAATTGACTTATGTAATTTCCTACGTGACTTAATAAAATAAAAGGAAAAATGAGTCATAAATGATGTGGCCCTTCCAAATTGGTTTTGGCATAAACAAGATCTTCTATGTGGAAATGAAAATTGGACATGAATGTTTTGCAATTTCACCTATTTGTATTTTTACCCTCAACAAATAGGTGAAATTGTAAAACACTCGTGTCCAATTTTCATGTCTAATTTTTATGTCCACGTGGAGTTTTTCCAAATAAGAATCCCAGTCTCAAATCTTTAATACAATAAAAATCCACTTTTTAAAAAATAAAAACTCCAAAAATCTATCATCTTCAACCTCCGGTCAGTTCAACCCAACCCGTTAACTAGTCAAACGGGACGAAAATATCTAATATCTTTTCAAACTTAATTATATTTAATGGGTTTTGCTCTTATTTTTTGATTATATTACAAGTAAAATTCTGGTGTAAAATATTTTTAAGTTTAATACCAAAATTAAAGACAAGAATACATGATTAATGTTAAAATTTCAAAGGAAAAAAACACAGGCGAGAAGGAGAAGAAATCACTATATGAAAGTGTGAAGAATATAATAGTGAAGAAAACTCTTACACCTGAATTTTATTTTTCCAAGAACTAAAAATTGAGAGGAAAACCCAAAGAATATAAAAATATTATCCATAATAACATATATAAATATAATTGGATTAAAAATATAACTAATAACCTCAAGCTTCCACTACCGCAACTAAAACTTCTATTGTTTGTTAAAAATTTAAATCATGGCAAAATCTTATGCGGAAAAGTAACTTGTCCTTGGAAAAATTGACTCTGTCAAACCTTTCACTATTATACCAATTCCATGTGTACCGGGTGCCCTGCGCGTAGTTTTACCCAAAAAAGAAGAAGCTGGCCATTTCTTTTCGCACTGGCCAAATAGTATAAATAGCAAGCTCATCTTCTTACATACATATCTCAGTTATCTCCTTCCCAAACAAAGCAAAAACACAAACCAAAAAGCTTCATTCTTCAAACCTCAAGTATCAGAAAGATATGAAGATTCCAAGTTTTATGCTGCTTGCTTTTGTTCTTTTGTCAACTTTTTCACAGCAAACTACGGCATATTCTCAAGAAAATTTTCATAAATGCCTTAAACAGGCTTCTTCAAACTCCGAATCCATTTCCAAAGTCATTTACACCCCAACCAACTCATCCTACACATCCGCCTTGCAGTTCTCCATTAACAATCTTCGATTTGCATCATCCGCTACACCTAAACCCCTAGTCATTGTTCAACCCGTCGACGCAACCCAAATCCAAACGGTTATTTATTGCTCCAAGAAACATGGCATGGAGATTCGGATTCGAGGCGGTGGTCATGATTTTGAAGGTCTTTCTTACGTATCAAGAAACCCGTTTGTCGTGCTTGATATGATTAATCTTCGATCAATCAATGTGGACCCTGTAACTGCAACTGCATGGGTTCAATCAGGTGCAACTCTAGGTGAACTTTACTATGAAATCGCCAAGAAAAGTAAAACCCTAGGGTTTCCGGGTGGTGTTTGGTCAAACGTTGGCATTGGTGGACTAATTAGTGGTGGAGGCTACGGCACGTTAAGACGGAAGTACGGTCTTGCTGCTGACAACGTCATTGATGCAAGTTTGATAGACGTAATGGAAGAATCCTTAATAGAAAATCAATGGGTGAAGATCTATTTTGGGCTATTAGAGGAGGTGGTGCTTCTAGCTTTGGAGTCATTCTTTCTTGGAAGATAAAGCTAGTTCCTGTCCCGGAAATTGTGACTGTTTTTCAAGTAGATAGAACTTTGGAACAAATGCAACTGAAATAGTTCATAAGTGGCAATCTGTTGCTCCTAAGCTTCCAAAAGATTTAGAAATCAGAATTGTAGCAAATACTATACGAAAAGGCGCACCTAGTGTACCTAGTAGAACAACACTTGGCATTGATTCAAGTACATATCAAGATGACAAAACAGTCCGTCTAAGATTTGTGGGAATGTTCCTTGGTGGAATAGATACACTACTTCCATTGATGCAAAAAAGATTCCCCGAGTTAGGCTTGAAGAGAGAAAATTGCAACGAAGTTAGTTATATCCAATCAGTGCTGCTTTTTTCTCTATTTTCAGCTGATGAATCTGTTGATGTTTTGCTAAACAGAACTTCGTTTAAGATTCCGTTTAAAGCAAAATCCGGCTTTGTGGATAAACCAATTTCAAGAAAAGGCTTAGAAGGTATTTGGAAAATGCTGCTCAAAGGTGAACCCGAAACGACAAATATGATCTTGACATCGTACGGAGGAAGAATGGATGAGATTTCAGAATCCGCGATTCCATTTCCACATAGAGCTGGAACATTGTATATGATGTACATGAGGGTGCTTATGGATGGAGACACAACCAAGGCTATGAATTGGATCAAAAGCTTATATAAATACTTGACTCCACATGTTACTAAAAAACCAAGAACTGCATATGTAAACTATAATGATCTTGACTTGGGGGTGAACAATCAGAATGGTCTAACGAGCTATTCACAAGCAAGCAAATGGGGTAAAAAGTACTTCAAGAATAATTTCGACAGATTGGTTCAGGTGAAGTCACGAGTTGATCCTGGTAACTTCTTCAGGCACGAGCAGAGTATACCTCCGGTTTCTTCGAAACTTTTAGATTAGAAATGTTAGTTTCTTTGCTAGCGAAAAAATTCATTTATTTGTTCATTGGTTTATGGCCTTTAAATACAGACAAATTGTAATCAAATTCCTTAATTGTTCTATTTATTCATTTTTTTCAATTTTTTGTTTCGTTGATCTACTACAATTATGGTTGTACTTACAAACACTTCGAGCGTATGAAACTTTTGCAAATTATTGGAACATTAATTGTATTAAATTTACATGTGCGGGTGAAGGTATAATTAGATCATATATACCTCTACAAACACTTCCCTATAACGCCTTAGGCAGTTGTTGTGCATAATCTTCATTGTGTATTGTGTACCATCTTATCGTCTTTTTGCTTGTAGTTCCGCTTCTATGCAAGCTTTATAAGATTATTTAATGCAAGTAGATGAGTTTATCACATATGCATAAACAGATATATTCCTTTATGATTATATTTTTTTTATTTGTAAAGGCACTAATTTAATGGGTGTTATATGTAACAGTACTGTGTGCTAGATTAATTATTAAATAAACTGTGAAGATGATATTTTCCTCAATATTTAAGATATCATCTAGTAATCTACTCGCCAATGATGAGGAACTTCTATGTAAGTACTATATATATATATATATATATATATATATATATATATATATATATATATATATATATATCATCTGTAATTTAGTTTTATTTCATGATTGTGGAAGAGAGAGCAAACATGTATCACTTGATGACATTGTAAGAGACCAAAAACTTTTTTGGCTACCACCATTGTACTATCTTTATCATGATAAAAGAATTAAGTATTGAATTAGCCAAACTTTAATTAGAAGAGAAAACATACAGGACTATTGTGAATATAATAATTATTAAATTAATTTAATTATATGGGTATCATATTTTAGCTTTCACCATAATATGGATGCGTCAAACATCCTTAATAATTTATGGATTTTTTTATAATTACCTCTCAAGGAACTTTTCTTCTATAACATGTTACCTTGCATTCAAAATCATTCAAGTCTCTGTTTGACATTTTCATTACATTAGTTATAATTATTATGTTTGATTCTCTCTCCAATATATCCATATATGCATTTTCCTTGCATGAGATGCATGACAAATTTTAAGCAGTCCACCTAGATTTCACTTTTATTGGTAAATTAATTTAAGGCAAAAATATACTTTATCCTATTCAAATTGTCAAATTTTGTGCAATAGCCCGTTGAAATAAAAAAAATTGCAATTAAAAAACTGAATTATTAAAAACATTACAATTGTCCCCAATCCTGTCAATTTTTTGAAACATCCGTCAAATTGACTTATGTAATTTCCTACGTGACTTAATAAAATAAAAGGAAAAATGAGTCATAAATGATGTGGCCCTTCCAAATGGGTTTTGGCATAAACAAGATCTTCTATGTGGAAATGAAAATTGGACATGAATGTTTTGCAATTTCACCTATTTGTATTTTTACCCTCAACAAATAGGTGAAATTGTAAAACACTCGTGTCCAATTTTCATGTCTAATTTTATGTCCACGTGGAGTTTTTCCAATAAGAATCCCAGTCTCAAATCTTTAATACAATAAAAATCGCACTTTTTAAAAAATAAAACTCCAAAAATCTATCATCTTCAACCTCGGTCAGTTCAACCCAACCCGTTAACTAGTCAAACGGGACGAAAATATCTAATATCTTTTCAAACTTAATTATATTTAATGGGTTGTGCTCTTATTTTTTGATTATATTACAAGTAAAATTCTGGTGTAAAAGATTTTTTAAGTTTAATACCAAAAATTGAAAGACAAGAATACATGATTAATGTTAAATTTCAAAGGAAAAAACACAGGCGAGAAGGAGAAGAATCACTATATGAAAGGTGTGAAGAATATAATAGTGAGGAAAACTCTTACAACCTGAATTTATTTTTCAAGACTAAAAATGAGAGGAAACCCAAAGAATATAAAAATATTATCCATAATACATATATAAATATAATTGGATTAAAAATATAACTAATAACCTCAAGCTTCCACTACCGCAAACTAAACTTCTATTTTTTGTTTAAAACTTTAAATCATGGCAAAATCTTATAACTTTGTCCTTGGAAAAATTGACTAGCTATTAAAGGTCCTTCAACCTTTCACTATTATACCAATTCCATGTGTTACCGGGTGCCCTGCGCGTAGTTTTACCCAAAAAGAAGAAGCTGGACCATTCTTTTCGCACTGGCCAAATAGTATAAATAGCAAGCTCATCTTCTTACATAAATATCTCAGTTATCTCCTTCCCAAACAAAGCAAAAACAACAAACCAAAAAGCTTCATTCTTCAAACCTCAAGTATCAGAAAGATATGAAGATTCCAAGTTTTATGCTGCTTGCTTTTGTTCTTTTGTCAACTTTTTCACAGCAAACTACGGCATATTCTCAAGAAAATTTTCATAAATGCCTTAAACAGGCTTCTTCAAACTCCGAATCCATTTCCAAAGTCATTACACCCAACCAACTCATCCTACACATCCGCCTTGCAGTTCTCCATTAACAATCTTCGATTTGCATCATCCGCTACACCTAAACCCCTAGTCATTGTTCAACCCGTCGACGCAACCCCAAATCCAAACGGTTATTTATTGCTCCAAGAAACATGGCATGGAGATCGGATTCGAGGCGGTGGTCATGATTTTGAAGGTCTTTCTTACGTATCAAGAAACCCGTTTGTCGTGCTTGATATGATTAATCTTCGATCAATCAATGTGGACCCTGTAACTGCAACTGCATGGGTTCAATCAGGTGCAACTCTAGGTGAACTTTACTATGAAATCGCCAAGAAAAGTAAAACCCTAGGGATTTCCGGGTGGTGTTTGGTCAAACGTTGGCATTGGTGGACTATTAGTGGTGGAGGCTACGGCACGTTAAGACGGAAGTACGGTCTTGCTGCTGACAACGTCATTGATGCAAGATTGATAGACGTTAATGGAAGAATCCTTAATAGAAAATCAATGGGTGAAGATTTATTTTGGGCTATTAGAGGAGGTGGGGCTTCTAGCTTTGGAGTCATTCTTTCTCAGAAGATAAAGCTAGTTCCTGTCCCGGAAATTGTGACTGTTTTTTAAGTAGATAGAACTTTGGAACAAAATGCAACTGAAATAGTTCATAAGTGGCAATCTGTTGCTCCTAAGCTTCCAAAAGATTTAGAAATCAGAATTGTAGCAAATACTATACGAAAGGCGCACCTAGTGTACCTAGTAGAACAACACTTGGCATTGATTCAAGTACATATCAAGATGACAAAACAGGTCCGTCTAAGATTTGTGGAATGTTCCTTGGTGGAATAGATACACTACTTCCATTGATGCAAAAAAGATTCCCCGAGTTAGGCTTGAAGAGAGAAAATTGCAACGAGTTAGTTATATCCAATCAGTGCTGCTTGTTTTCCTTTTCAGCTGATGAATCTGTTGATGTTTTGCTATACAGACTAATGCTTTAAGATTCCGTTTAAAGCAAAATCCGGCTTGTGGATAAACCAATTCAAGAAAGGCTTAGAAGGTACTGTAAAATGCTGCTCAAAGGTGAGCCCGAAACGACAAATATGATCTTGACATCGTACGGAGGAAGAATGGATGAGATTTCAGAATCCGCGATTCCATTTCCACATAGAGCTGGAAACATTGTATATGATGTACATGAGGGTGCTTATGGAGGAGACACAACCAAGGCTATGAATGGATCAAAGCTTATATAAAATACTTGACTCCACATGTTACTAAAAAACCAAGAACTGCATATGTAAACTATAATGATCTTGACTTGGGGGTGAACAATCAGAATGGTCTAACGAGCTATTCACAAGCAAGCAAATGGGGTAAAAAGTACTTCAAGAATAATTTCGACAGATTGGTTCAGGTGAAGTCACGAGTTGATCCTGGTAACTTCTTCAGGCACGAGCAGAGTATACCTCCGGTTTCTTCGAAACTTTTAGATTAGAAATGTTAGTTTCTTTGCTAGCGAAAAAATTCATTTATTTGTTCATTGGTTTATGGCCTTTAAATACAGACAAAATTGTAATCAAATTCCTTAATTGTTCTATTTATTCATTTTTTTCAATTTTTGTTTCGTTGATCTACTACAATTATGGTTGTACTTACAAACACTTCGAGCGTATGAAACTTTTGCAAATTATTGGAACATTAATTGTATTAAATTTACATGTGCGGGTGAAGGTATAATTAGATCATATATACCTCTACAAACACTTCCTATAACGCCTTAGGCAGTTGTTGTGCTTAATCTCTTCATTGGTATTGTGTACCATCTTATCGTCTTTTGCTTGTAGTTCCGCTTCTATGCAAGCTTTATAAGATTATTTTTAATGCAAGTAGATGAGTTTATCACATATGCATAAACAGATATATTCCTTTATGATTATATTTTTTTTGATTTGTAAAGGCACTAATTTAATGGGTGTTTATATGTAACAGTACTGTGTGCTAGATTAATTATTAAATAAACTGTGAAGATGATATTTCCTCAATATTAAGATATCATCTAGTAATCTACTCGCCGATATGAGGAACTTCTATGTAATATATATATATATATCTATATATATATAATCTGTAATTTAGTTTTATTTCATGATTGTGGAAGAGAGAGCAAACATGTATCACTTATGACATTGTAAGAGACCAAAACTTTTTTGGCTACCACCATTGTACTATCTTTATCATGATAAAAGAATTAGTATTGAATTAGCCAAACTTTAATTAGAAGAGAAAACATACAGGACTATTGTGAATATAATATTAAATTAATTTAATTATATGGGTATATATTTAGCTTTCACCATAATATGGATGCGTCAAACATCCTTATAATTATGGATTTTTTTATAATTACCTCTCAAGGAACTTTTCTTCTATAACATGTTACCTTGCATTCAAATCATTCATGTAACACCCCCTTCCTGAAAAGGAAAGGGGGTCACGCACAAAGCACAACAAACCTCAAAATAGTAAACTGAGCACTAATAACTTCAACATTAATAATGATATCCACCAATAAAGTACTAATTAAATTCTACAACTAGAGTCAAAATAATCAAACTTAAAATTTGATCAACCTAACTGGTCAAAGGCAAAACTCTCATCACACTAGCCCTGAATCACCCCTGCAAACCTGCCGGAAGAAAAACAGCATGAGCCAATTGCCCAGTACGGATACAGATATACAAAAGATATACATCAGATATACGAAACAGTTGAGATAAATTACTGAACAAGCCCAAGTGAAAGTACGAACGAAAATATAATATCCAAGGATCTGAATGGAATATATGAATCAACATAATTGACGAAACCAAAAAAGAATAAAGAAATAGCGAACTGAAGTAACTAACTCAATGACTTGAACAGAACAAAACCAACAAACTAATCCAATAAAATAATAGGCTGAAACAAACGGCTGGAGTTATTTCATACCGAATGAGCTCAGAAATATCTTTGTCACACAGACAAGTCAAAACAATGCCACAGGCAAGTCAAATGATGCCACAGGCAAGTCAAAACAATGCCACACAGGCACATCAAAATAATGCCACACAGCAAATCACACATTGGACTGCGAATCCAATGTACGCAAATCGGATAGGTGTGTTTGGCACAACATCACCAATCCGCAGAACAGAAATCTAGGGTTAACCCATACGCCTCCCACAACAAAACACCAAATGGCCCATTTACTCCGAGCCCAAAATGGAGACGCCGTGGACTAATCACACCGCCACGGAAAGTGTCATGTCTCTCGTGCCAAGACCATGCCTGTGGTACCCCCACAGTGGTTATAGCTCAGGTATACCCTACAGTATATTCTAACAAAACCATGTCACACATGCGACATAATACCAACAAAAGGGGTTCTATATGTACATTGAACCAAATCAATTATGGTCACAAGGTCTCAAAATAAGGTAACAACATGTACCGCTCTACAATTATCAAAAATAAATACTGAACATGATATCCTAATTCAAAGAGTACAATTACGAGTCCAATGTGTCAACTCCAAAATGAAACAATTATATGAATTTCACAAGAAACAATTATGTGAAATAATAATAGAATTTGAAACGAGAAATAAACGAATAAATCAATGTAACAAAGTATCGCTGAAAGAGTACGAAATCCGTACCTGACACTTCCAAATCATTTATAGCACACTCCACACGAAATCTTATCCTCAAATGCCAACGATATTAAATATGAAACGTCATTTCCAACCTAAACATATCACCTCGAATTAAAATAATCCAAACTAATAATTCCCAAATAATTCATAATCTATTTAATATGTCTTTAATCCTCGCCTTTTATCAATTATTAATACTCCAAAATTTATATTCCAAAAATCCTCTTTAAATTCCCTCCGTTCAATTAAAAAAATTTAATAAGATTTTTTACAATTCAATCGTTAATAACATAATACTATTAAAAAAAATTATTAAAAACTTTTATAACTATGTCGGCAAAACAAATAAATTTAAATTTAATATATACAACTTCAATTTAATTTACAAATTCTGATTATAACTTCAGGGCTAATAACCTATTAAATGTAATATATCTATTATATATATATATATATATATATATATATATATATATATATATATATATATAATGAAATCAATCCTGCAAACCGCATGAAATCAAACATGACATATATGTATAAGCATAATTTAATTATAATCCTTATTGATACCTGCAGCAACTTAGCTTTCATCATGATAACGAAATTTTCTTTTCTCTTTTTTTTTTAACAGCAAAGTTCAGTCAACAATGAAACAAGTAATCTGAGAAACTTATAATATGTATTATCCAGTCAATCAGTCGTACCCTCCTATACTTCTACTATTTACCGATTATATGATTCCTATAACAGAATAGCATTACCTTGAATTATAAACAAAAAGAAAACTTGCCTGATGTTAAATAAAATTGCGAATTTTCTTCCTCCTTTTCCAGCGCAGCCACCGACCTCTTTCGTTTTCTCTCCACCAATTCGTACAAAATAGGTGAGGAAGATTAGGTTTAGTTATTTATTAATTTATTAACTCTCCTAATTTAAATTGCATTTTAATATTACCCAAATAATTAAACTCAATTAAATTTTAAGACCCAATTTGTACTAAATTAATTTACCCATCTCTTATTAATATTTATTAGCCCCACAAATTAAATAGTTATTTTGACCCAAATAAGGACAAAGTCCAATTAATATGTTTTCAAACAAAAATAATTTTTTATTACTTAATATTATATTTTTTTTTTTTCGGGTATTACAATTCAAGTCTCTGTTTGACATTTTCATTACATTGTTATAATTATTATGTTTGATTCTCTCTCCAATATATCCATATATGCATTTTCCTGCATGAGATGCATGACAAATTTTAAGCAGTCCACCTAGATTTCACTTTTATTGGTAAATTAATTTAAGGCAAAAATACTTTATCCTATTCAAATTGTCAAATTTTGTGCAATAGCCCGTTGAAATAAAAAAAATTGCAATTAAAAACTGAATTATTAAAAACATTACAATTGTCCCAATCCGTCAATTTTTTGAACATCCGTCAAATTGACTTATGTAATTTCCTACGTGACTTAATAAAATAAAAGGAAAAATGAGTCTAAATGATGTGGCCCTTCCAAATTGGTTTTGGCATAAACAAGATCTTCTATGTGGAAATGAAAATTGGACATGAATGTTTTGCAATTTCACCTATTTGTATTTTTACCCTCAACAAATAGGTGAAATTGTAAAACACTCGTGTCCAATTTTCATGTCTAATTTTTATGTCCACGTGGAGTTTTTCCAAATAAGAATCCCAGTCTCAAATCTTTAATACAATAAAACCACTTTTTAAAAAATAAAAACTCCAAAAATCTATCATCTTCAACCTCCGGTCAGTTCAACCCAACCCGTTAACTAGTCAAACGGGACGAAATATTAATATCTTTTCAAACTTAATTATATTTAATGGGTTTTGCTCTTATTTTTTGATTATATTACAAGTAAAATTCTGGTGTAAAAATTTTTAAGTTTAATACCAAAATTAAAGACAAGAATACATGATTAATGTTAAAATTTCAAAGGAAAAAAACACAGGCGAGAAGGAGAAGAAATCACTATATGAAAGTGTGAAGAAATAATAGTGAGAAAACTCTTACACCTGAATTGTATTTTTCCAAGAACTAAAAATTGAGAGGAAAACCCAAAGAATATAAAAATATTATCCATAATAACATATATATATTGGATTAAAAATATACTAATAACTCAAGCTTCCACTACCGCAACTAAAACTTCTATTGTTTTTAAAAATTTAAATCATGGCAAAATCTTATGCGGAAAAGTACTTGTCCTTGGGAAAAATTGACTAGCTATTAAAAGTCCTGTCAACCTTTCACTATTATACCAATTCCATGTGTACCGGGTGCCCTGCGCGTAGTTTTACCCAAAAAAGAAGAAGCTGACCATTTCTTTTTCGCACTGGCCAAATAGTATAAATAGCAAGCTCATCTTCTTACATACATATCTCATTATCTCCTTCCCAAACAAAGCAAAAACCAAACCAAAAAGCTTCATTCTTCAAACCTCAAGTATCAGAAAGATATGAAGATTCCAAGTTTTATGCTGCTTGCTTTTGTTCTTTTGTCAAACTTTTTCACAAGCAAACTACGGCATATTCTCAAGAAAATTTCATAATGCCTAAACAGGCTTCTTCAAACTCCGAATCCATTTCCAAAGTCATTTACAACCCCAACCACTCATCCTACACATCGCCTTGCAGTTCTCCATTAACAATCTCGATTTGCATCATCCGCTACACCTAAACCCCTAGTCATTGTTCAACCCGTCGACGCAACCCAAATCCAAACGGTTATTTATTGCTCCAAGAAACATGGCATGGAGATTCGGATTCGAGGCGGTGGTCATGATTTGAAGGTCTTTCTTACGTATCAAGAAACCCGTTTGTCGTGCTTGATATGATTAATCTTCGATCAATCAATGTGGACCCTGTAACTGCAACTGCATGGTTCAATCAGGTGCAACTCTAGGTGAACTTTACTATGAAATCGCCAAGAAAAGTAAAACCCTAGGGTTCCGGGTGGTGTTTGGTCAAGACGTTGGCATTGGTGGACTAATTAGTGGTGGAGGCTACGGCACTTAAGACGGAAGTACGTCTTGCTGCTGACAACGTCATTGATGCAAGTTTGATAGACGTTAATGGAAGAATCCTTAATAGAAAATCAATGGGTGAAGATCTATTTTGGGCTATTAGAGGAGGTGGTGCTTCTAGCTTTGGAGTCATTCTTTCTTGGAAGATAAAGCTAGTTCCTGTCCCGGAAATTGTGACTGTTTTTCAAGTAGATAGAACTTTGGAACAAAATGCAACTGAAATAGTTCATAAGTGGCAATCTGTTGCTCCTAAGCTTCCAAAAGGATTTAGAAATCAGAATTGTAGCAAATACTATACGAAAAGGCGCACCTAGTGTACCTAGTAGAACAACACTTGGCATTGATTCAAGTACATATCAAGATGACAAAACAGTCCGTCTAAGATTTGTGGGAATGTTCCTTGGTGGAATAGATACACTACTTCCATTGATGCAAAAAAGATTCCCCGAGTTAGGCTTGAAGAGAGAAAATTGCACGAAGTTAGTTATATCCAATCAGTGCTGCTTTTTCTCTATTTTCAGCTGATGAATCTGTTGATGTTTTGCTAAACAGAACTTCGTTTAAGATTCCGTTTAAAGCAAAATCCGGCTTTGTGGATAAACCAATTTCAAGAAAAGGCTTAGAAGGTATTTGGAAAATGCTGCTCAAAGGTGAACCCGAAACGACAAATATGATCTTGACATCGTACGGAGGAAGAATGGATGAGATTTCAGAATCCGCAGATTCCATTTCCACATAGAGCTGGAACATTGTATATGATGTACATGAGGGTGCTTATGGATGGAGAACAACCAAGGCTATGAAATTGGATCAAAAGCTTATATAAATACTTGACTCCACATGTTACTAAAAAACCAAGAACTGCATATGTAAACTATAATGATCTTGACTTGGGGTGAACATCAGAATGGTCTAACGAGCTATTCACAAGCAAGCAAATGGGGTAAAAAGTACTTCAGAATAATTTCGACAGATTGGTTTCAGGTGAAGTCACGAGTTGATCCTGGTAACTTCTTCAGGCACGAGCAGAGTATACCTCCGGTTTCTTCGAAACTTTTAGATTAGAAATGTTAGTTTCTTGCTAGCGAAAAAATTCATTTATTTGTTCATTGGTTTATGGCCTTTAAATACAGACAAAATTGTAATCAAATTCCTTAATTGTTCTATTTATTCATTTTTTTTCAATTTTTTGTTTCGTTGATCTATTACAATTATGGTTGTACTTACAAACACTTCGAGCGTATGAAACTTTGCAAATTATTGGAACATTAATTGTATTAAATTTACATGTGCGGGTGAAGGTATAATTAGATCATATATACCTCTACAAACACTTCCCTATAACGCCTTAGGCAGTTGTTGTGCTTAATCTCTTCATTGTGTACCATCTTATCGTCTTTTTGCTTGTAGTTCCGCTTCTATGCAAGCTTTATAAGATTATTTTTAATGCAAGTAGATGAGTTTATCACATATGCATAAACAGATATATTCCTTTATGATTATATTTTTTTTGATTTGTAAAGGCACTAATTTAATGGGTGTTTATATGTAACAGTACTGTGTGCTAGATTAATTATTAATAAACTGTGAAGATGATATTTCCTCAATATTTAAGATATCATCTAGTAATCTACTCGCCGATGATGAGGAACTTCTATGTAAGTACTATAAATATATATATATATATATATATATATATATATATATATATATATATATATATATATCATCTGTAATTTAGTTTTATTTCATGATTGTGGAAGAGAGAGCAAACATGTATCACTTGATGACATTGTAAGAGACCAAAAACTTTTTTGGCTACCACCATTGTACTATCTTTATCATGATAAAAGAATTAAGTATTGAATTAGCCAAACTTTAATTAGAAGAGAAAACATACAGGACTATTGTGAATATAATAATTATTAAATTAATTTAATTATATGGGTATCATATTTTAGCTTTCACCATAATATGGATGCGTCAAACATCCTTAATAATTTATGGATTTTTTTATAATTACCTCTCAAGGAACTTTTCTTCTATAACATGTTACCTTGCATTCAAAATCATTCAAGTCTCTGTTTGACATTTTCATTACATTAGTTATAATTATTATGTTTGATTCTCTCTCCAATATATCCATATATGCATTTTCCTGCATGAGATGCATGACAAATTTTAAGCAGTCCACCTAGATTTCACTTTATTGGTAAATTAATTTAAGGCAAAAATATACTTTATCCTATTCAAATTGTCAAATTTTGTGCAATAGCCCGTTGAAATAAAAAAAAATTGCAATTAAAAAACTGAATTATTAAAAACATTACAATTGTCCCAATCCGTCAATTTTTTGAACATCCGTCAAATTGACTTATGTAATTTCCTACGTGACTTAATAAAATAAAAGGAAAAATGAGTCATAAATGATGTGGCCCTTCCAAATTGGTTTTGGCATAAACAAGATCTTCTATGTGGAAATGAAAATTGGACATGAATGTTTTGCAATTTCACCTATTTGTATTTTTACCCTCAACAAATAGGTGAAATTGTAAAACACTCGTGTCCAATTTTCATGTCTAATTTTATGTCCACGTGGAGTTTTTCCAAATAAGAATCCCAGTCTCAAATCTTTAATACAATAAAAATCCACTTTTTAAAAAATAAAAACTCCAAAAATCTATCATCTTCAACCTCCGGTCAGTTCAACCCAACCCGTTAACTAGTCAAACGGGACGAAAATATCTAATATCTTTTCAAACTTAATTATATTTAATGGGTTTTGCTCTTATTTTTTGATTATATTACAAGTAAAATTCTGGTGTAAAATATTTTTAAGTTTAATACCAAAATTAAAGACAAGAATACATGATTAATGTTAAAATTTCAAAGGAAAAAAACACAGGCGAGAAGGAGAAGAAATCACTATATGAAAGTGTGAAGAATATAATAGTGAAGAAAACTCTTACACCTGAATTGTATTTTTCCAAGAACTAAAAATTGAGAGGAAAACCCAAAGAATATAAAAATATTATCCATAATAACATATATAAATATAATTGGATTAAAAATATAACTAATAACCTCAAGCTTCCACTACCGCAACTAAAACTTCTATTGTTTGTTAAAAATTTAAATCATGGCAAAATCTTATGCGGAAAAGTAACTTGTCCTTGGAAAAATTGACTAGCTATTAAAAGTCCTGTCAAACCTTTCACTATTATACCAATTCCATGTGTACCGGGTGCCCTGCGCGTAGTTTTACCCAAAAAAGAAGAAGCTGACCATTTCTTTTTCGCACTGGCCAAATAGTATAAATAGCAAGCTCATCTTCTTACATACAATATCTCAGTTATCTCCTTCCCAAACAAAGCAAAAACACAAACCAAAAAGCTTCATTCTTCAAACCTCAAGTATCAGAAAGATATGAAGATTCCAAGTTTTATGCTGCTTGCTTTTGTTCTTTTGTCAACTTTTTCACAGCAAACTACGGCATATTCTCAAGAAAATTTTCATAAATGCCTTAAACAGGCTTCTTCAAACTCCGAATCCATTTCCAAAGTCATTTACACCCCAACCAACTCATCCTACACATCCGCCTTGCAGTTCTCCATTAACAATCTTCGATTTGCATCATCCGCTACACCTAAACCCCTAGTCATTGTTCAACCCGTCGACGCAACCCAAATCCAAACGGTTATTTATTGCTCCAAGAAACATGGCATGGAGATTCGGATTCGAGGCGGTGGTCATGATTTTGAAGGTCTTTCTTACGTATCAAGAAACCCGTTTGTCGTGCTTGATATGATTAATCTTCGATCAATCAATGTGGACCCTGTAACTGCAACTGCATGGGTTCAATCAGGTGCAACTCTAGGTGAACTTTACTATGAAATCGCCAAGAAAAGTAAAACCCTAGGGTTTCCGGGTGGTGTTTGGTCAAACGTTGGCATTGGTGGACTAATTAGTGGTGGAGGCTACGGCACGTTAAGACGGAAGTACGGTCTTGCTGCTGACAACGTCATTGATGCAAGTTTGATAGACGTTAATGGAAGAATCCTTAATAGAAAATCAATGGGTGAAGATCTATTTTGGGCTATTAGAGGAGGTGGTGCTTCTAGCTTTGGAGTCATTCTTTCTTGGAAGATAAAGCTAGTTCCTGTCCCGGAAATTGTGACTGTTTTTCAAGTAGATAGAACTTTGGAACAAAATGCAACTGAAATAGTTCATAAGTGGCAATCTGTTGCTCCTAAGCTTCCAAAGATTTAGAAATCAGAATTGTAGCAAATACTATACGAAAAGGCGCACCTAGTGTACCTAGTAGAACAACACTTGGCATTGATTCAAGTACATATCAAGATGACAAAACAGTCCGTCTAAGATTTGTGGGAATGTTCCTTGGTGGAATAGATACACTACTTCCATTGATGCAAAAAAGATTCCCCGAGTTAGGCTTGAAGAGAGAAAATTGCAACGAAGTTAGTTATATCCAATCAGTGCTGCTTTTTTCTCTATTTTCAGCTGATGAATCTGTTGATGTTTTGCTAAACAGAACTTCGTTTAAGATTCCGTTTAAAGCAAAATCCGGCTTTGTGGATAAACCAATTTCAAGAAAAGGCTTAGAAGGTATTTGGAAAATGCTGCTCAAAGGTGAACCCGAAACGACAAATATGATCTTGACATCGTACGGAGGAAGAATGGATGAGATTTCAGAATCCGCAATTCCATTTCCACATAGAGCTGGAACATTGTATATGATGTACATGAGGGTGCTTATGGATGGAGACACAACCAAGGCTATGAATTGGATCAAAAGCTTATATAAATACTTGACTCCACATGTTACTAAAAAACCAAGAACTGCATATGTAAACTATAATGATCTTGACTTGGGGGTGAACAATCAAAATGGTCTAACGAGCTATTCACAAGCAAGCAAATGGGGTAAAAAGTACTTCAAGAATAATTTCGACAGATTGGTTCAGGTGAAGTCACGAGTTGATCCTGGTAACTTCTTCAGGCACGAGCAGAGTATACCTCCGGTTTCTTCGAAACTTTTAGATTAGAATGTTAGTTTCTTTGCTAGCGAAAAAATTCATTTATTTGTTCATTGGTTTATGGCCTTTAAATACAGACAAAATTGTAATCAAATTCCTTAATTGTTCTATTTATTCATTTTTTTTCAATTTTTTGTTTCGTTGATCTACTACAATTATGGTTGTACTTACAAACACTTCGAGCGTATGAAACTTTTGCAAATTATTGGAACATTAATTGTATTAAATTTACATGTGCGGGTGAAGGTATAATTAGATCATATATACCTCTACAAACACTTCCCTATAACGCCTTAGGCAGTTGTTGTGCTTAATCTCTTCATTGTGTACCATCTTATCGTCTTTTTGCTTGTAGTTCCGCTTCTATGCAAGCTTTATAAGATTATTTTTAATGCAAGTAGATGAGTTTATCACATATGCATAAACAGATATATTCCTTTATGATTATATTTTTTTTGATTTGTAAAGGCATTAATTTAATGGGTGTTTATATGTAACAGTACTGTGTGCTAGATTAATTATTAAATAAACTGTGAAGATGATATTTCCTCAATATTTAAGATATCATCTAGTAATCTACTCGCCGATGATGAGGAACTTCTATGTAAGTACTATAAATATATATATATATATATATATATATATATATATATATATATATATATATATCATCTGTAATTTAGTTTTATTTCATGATTGTGGAAGAGAGAGCAAACATGTATCACTTGATGACATTGTAAGAGACCAAAAACTTTTTGGCTACCACCATTGTACTATCTTTATCATGATAAAAGAATTAAGTATTGAATTAGCCAAACTTTAATTAGAAGAGAAAACATACAGGACTATTGTGAATATAATAATTATTAAATTAATTTAATTATATGGGTATCATATTTAGCTTTCACCATAATATGGATGCGTCAAACATCCTTAATAATTTATGGATTTTTTTATAATTACCTCTCAAGGAACTTTTCTTCTATAACATGTTACCTTGCATTCAAAATCATTCAAGTCTCTGTTTGACATTTTCATTACATTAGTTATAATTATTATGTTTGATTCTCTCTCCAATATATCCATATATGCATTTTCCTGCATGAGATGCATGACAAATTTTAAGCAGTCCACCTAGATTTCACTTTTATTGGTAAATTAATTTAAGGCAAAAATATACTTTATCCTATTCAAATTGTCAAATTTTGTGCAATAGCCCGTTGAAATAAAAAAAAATTGCAATTAAAAAACTGAATTATTAAAAACATTACAATTGTCCCAATCTGTCAATTTTTTGAACATCCGTCAAATTGACTTATGTAATTTCCTACGTGACTTAATAAAATAAAAGGAAAAATGAGTCATAAATGATGTGGCCCTTCCAAATTGGTTTTGGCATAAACAAGATCTTCTATGTGGAAATGAAAATTGGACATGAATGTTTTGCAATTTCACCTATTTGTATTTTTACCCTCAACAAATAGGTGAAATTGTAAAACACTCGTGTCCAATTTTCATGTCTAATTTTTATGTCCACGTGGAGTTTTTCCAAATAAGAATCCCAGTCTCAAATCTTTAATACAATAAAAATCCACTTTTTAAAAAATAAAAACTCCAAAAATCTATCATCTTCAACCTCCGGTCAGTTCAACCCAACCCGTTAACTAGTCAAACGGGACGAAAATATCTAATATCTTTTCAAACTTAATTATATTTAATGGGTTTTGCTCTTATTTTTTGATTATATTACAAGTAAAATTCTGGTGTAAAATATTTTAAGTTTAATACCAAAATTAAAGACAAGAATACATGATTAATGTTAAAATTTCAAAGGAAAAAACACAGGCGAGAAGGAGAAGAAATCACTATATGAAAGTGTGAAGAATATAATAGTGAAGAAAACTCTTACACCTGAATTGTATTTTTCCAAGAACTAAAATTGAGAGGAAAACCCAAAGAATATAAAAATATTATCCATAATAACATATATAAATATAATTGGATTAAAAATATAACTAATAACCTCAAGCTTCCACTACCAGCAACTAAAACTTCTATTTGTTTGTTAAAAATTTAAATCATGGCAAAATCTTATAACTGTCCTTGGAAAAGTGACTAGCTATGAAAAGTTACTCTGTCAAACCTTTCACTATTATACCAATTCCATGTGTACCGGGTGCCCTGCGCGTAGTTTTACCCAAAAAAGAAGAAGCTGACCATTTCTTTTTCGCACTGGCCAAATAGTATAAATAGCAAGCTCATCTTCTTACATACAATATCTCAGTTATCTCCTTCCCAAACAAAGCAAAAACACAAACCAAAAAGCTTCATTCTTCAAACCTCAAGTATCAGAAAGATATGAAGATTCCAAGTTTTATGCTGCTTGCTTTTGTTCTTTTGTCAACTTTTTCACAGCAAACTACGGCCATATTCTCAAGAAATTTTCATAAATGCCTTAAACAGGCTTCTTCAAACTCCGAATCCATTTCCAAAGTCATTTACACCCCAACCACTCATCCTACACATCCGCCTTGCAGTTCTCCATTAACATCTTCGATTTGCATCATCCGCTACACCTAAACCCCTAGTCATTGTTCAACCCGGCGACGCAACCCAAATCCAAACGGTTATTATTGCTCCAAGAAACATGGCATGGAGATTCGGATTCGAGGCGGTGGTCATGATTTTGAAGGTCTTTCTTACGTATCAAGAAACCCGTTTGTCGTGCTTGATATGATTAATCTTCGATCAATCAATGTGGACCCTGTAACTGCAACTGCATGGGTTCAATCAGGTGCAACTCTAGGTGAACTTTACTATGAAATCGCCAAGAAAAGTAAAACCCTAGGTTTTCCGGGGTGGTGTTTGGTCAAACGTTGGCATTGGTGGACTAATTAGTGGTGGAGGCTACGGCACGTTAAGACGGAAGTACGGTCTTGCTGCTGACAACGTCATTGATGCAAGTTTGATAGACGTTAATGGAAGAATCCTTAATAGAAAATCAATGGGTGAAGATCTATTTTGGGCTATTAGAGGAGGTGGTGCTTCTAGCTTTGGAGTCATTCTTTCGTTGGAAGATAAAGCTAGTTCCTGTCCCGGAAATTGTGACTGTTTTTCAAGTAGATAGAACTTTGGAACAAAATGCAACTGAAATAGTTCATAAGTGGCAATCTGTTGCTCCTAAGCTTCCAAAAGATTTAGAAATCAGAATTGTAGCAAATACTATACGAAAAGGCGCACCTAGTGTACCTAGTAGAACAACACTTGGCATTGATTCAAGTACATATCAAGATGACAAAACAGTCCGTCTAAGATTTGTGGGAATGTTCCTTGGTGGAATAGATACACTACTTCCATTGATGCAAAAAAGATTCCCCGAGTTAGGCTTGAAGAGAGAAAATTGCAACGAAGTTAGTTATATCCAATCAGTGCTGCTTTTTTCTCTATTTTCAGCTGATGAATCTGTTGATGTTTTGCTAAACAGAACTTCGTTTAAGATCCGTTTAAAGCAAAATCCGGCTTTGTGGATAAACCAATTTCAAGGAAAAGGCTTAGAAGGTATTTGGAAAATGCTGCTCAAAGGTGAACCCGAAACGACAAATATGATCTTGACATCGTACGGAGGAAGACTGGATGAGATTTCAGAATCCGCGATTCCATTTCCACATAGAGCTGGAACATTGTATATGATGTACATGAGGGTGCTTATGGATGGAGACACAACCAAGGCTATGAATTGGATCAAAAGCTTATATAAATACTTGACTCCACATGTTACTAAAAAACCAAGAACTGCATATGTAAACTATAATGATCTTGACTTGGGGGTGAACAATCAGAATGGTCTAACGAGCTATTCACAAGCAAGCAAATGGGGGTAACAAGTACTTCAAGAATAATTTCGACAGATTGGTTCAGGTGAAGTCACGAGTTGATCCTGGTAACTTCTTCAGGCACGAGCAGAGTATTTACCTCCGGTTTCTTCGAAACTTTTAGATTAGAAATGTTAGTTCTTTGCTAGCGAAAAAATTCATTTATTTGTTCATTGGTTTATGGCCTTTAAATACAGACAAATTGTAATCAAATTCCTTAATTGTTCTATTATTTCATTTTTTCAATTTTTTGTTTCGTTGATCTACTACAATTATGGTTTGTACTTACAAACACTTCGAGCGTATGAAACTTTTGCAAATTATTGGAACATTAATTGTATTAAATTTACATGTGCGGGTGAAGAGTATAATTAGATCATATATACCTCTACAAACACTTCCCTATAACGCCTTAGGCAGTTGTTTGTGCTTAATCTCTCATTGTGTACCATCTTATCGTCTTTTTGCTTGTAGTTCCGCTTCTATGCAAGCTTTATAAGATTATTTTTAATGCAAGTAGATTGAAGTTTATCACCTATGCATAAACAGATATATTCCTTTATGGATTATATTTTTTTTGATTTGTAAAGGCACTAATTTACTGGGTGTTTATATGTAACAGTACTGTGTGCTAGATTAATTATTAAATAAACTGTGAAGATGATATTTCCTCAATATTTAAGATATCATCTAGTAATCTACTCGCCGATGATGAGGAACTTCTATGTAAGTACTATATATATATATATATATATATATATATATATATATATATATATATCATCTGTAATTTAGTTTATTTCATGATTGTGGAAGAGAGAGCAAACATGTATCACTTGATGACATTGTAAGAGACCAAAAACTTTTTTGGCTACCACCATTGTACTATCTTTATCATGATAAAAGAATTAAGTATTGAATTAGCCAAACTTTAATTAGAAGAGAAAACATACAGGACTATTGTGAATATATAATTATTAAATTAATTTAATTATATGGGTATCATATTTTAGCTTTCACCATAATATGGATGCGTCAAACATCCTTAATAATTTATGGATTTTTTTATAATTACCTCTCAAGGAACTTTTCTTCTATAACATGTTACCTTGCATTCAAAATCATTCAAGTCTCTGTTTGACATTTTCATTACATTAGTTATAATTATTATGTTTGATTCTCTCTCCAATATATCCATATATGCATTTTCCTGCATGAGATGCATGACAAATTTTAAGCAGTCCACCTAGATTTCACTTTTATTGGTAAATTAATTTAAGGCAAAAATATACTTTATCCTATTCAAATTGTCAAATTTTGTGCAATAGCCCGTTGAAATAAAAAAAATTGCAATTAAAAAACTGAATTATTAAAAACATTACAATTGTCCCAATCCGTCAATTTTTTGAACATCCGTCAAATTGACTTATGTAATTTCCTACGTGACTTAATAAAATAAAAGGAAAAATGAGTCATAAATGATGTGGCCCTTCCAAATTGGTTTTGGCATAAACAAGATCTTCTATGTGGAAATGAAAATTGGACATGAATGTTTTGCAATTTCACCTATTTGTATTTTACCCTCAACAAATAGGTGAAATTGTAAAACACTCGTGTCCAATTTTCATGTCTAATTTTTATGTCCACGTGGAGTTTTTCCAAATAAGAATCCCAGTCTCAAATCTTTAATACAATAAAAATCCACTTTTTAAAAAATAAAAACTCCAAAAATCTATCATCTTCAACCTCCGGTCAGTTCAACCCAACCCGTTAACTAGTCAAACGGGACGAAAATATCTAATATCTTTTCAAACTTAATTATATTTAATGGGTTTTGCTCTATTTTTTGATTATATTACAAGTAAATTCTGGTGTAAAATATTTTTAAGTTAATACCAAAATTAAAGACAAGAATACATGATTAATG